>PVKU01005778.1:98249-116372 GCA_004027475.1 Anoura caudifer
GGAGCCAATACTCAAACTTACACCCATTTAATACCAAAGCACATACGTACCCTTTAATCATTAAGCTATCTTTCATTCAGTGCTCCTTTCCTTAAAACCCACCCATCTTTATTTGCAGCCTCTTTATTTGTAAAATTCTTTCAGCATGGAATATGGAATTTAATATTTACCTGCAGTGGTCATTTGATTTTACCTTCTTACTGGTAGAACATATAAACAATAAATAAGCCATAAAGACATTTTTATTAATCATGGTTTATCTTGCCTCCTCCAATGCAGAATGAGGTCTGACTGTGCTCCTGCTGATCTTTGCAGCCATTAACCCAACAAATAGTTTCATTTTAGTGGGACAATATACCCTCTTTACAATCCAGATCAAATCTATAGGCAGTCTGCCTCTCTAGCTTTACCTTGTTTGTTGGTGATAATAACTCCTGAGTCTTCACGAATTCATTTTTCCCTCTTGCTGATTCTCATTCCATGACTTTAATGTTTTGTTTTCTGAGTATTAGAATAATATGTACGTGCAAAAAAATCCAGAAAAACCCATTCCAGATAAAAAACATACAAATAAGGATTATCCAGTTCTATCTCCCAGGGATAACTGTGCTTAGCATTTTTATGTTATCATCCCAAATATATTTTCACTTAGACCTTTGTGGAGTTATAATAATTATTTTTGCAAAAAGTGCCCAATAGACATGTTGTTTTATATATATTTTTTTACCTGTCCCATGTTTGGGACATCCTTACATGTGGAAATATACAGATATTCATCATCTCTACTACTATGAATGCTACTTTAGTGTAGGTGTAAGCCATATTTATAGGATCTATATTTTACTGAAAGATAGCCATATCTTTTCTTTTTCTTTCCTTATCTCTGTCTCCCTCCTCTTTGCCTTCATCTCCTTCTTCTCTACCTTCTTCTTATCCTCCTTTTCTTCATCCTTTTAATCTTCCTTCTCCTTCCATTTCTTTCTCCTCTTCCCACGTCATGCCACTCCCCTTTCTCCATGTCCTCCTCTTCTTCCTTTTCCCTTTATGCCTTCTCTCTTTTTTTTGATCATCCCCTTCCTCACTTAAATGTAAACTGTTTTGCAATAAGCCCACTTGCTTTCTTCATTTTGATTTCTTAGTACATTTTCTTTCTTTTGCTTTTTGCTTCTTCCATTCTTATGTTACGAGTCTGCTTAGTCTCTCGTCTACTCATAACTATGGTCCATGATATATTCTCTCTCTCCCCATTCTGATTATTCTATAGTTTTCTTGGATTTTCATTTTCATTAATAACTAAGGTGAGAGGTGTTCACAGCTTTGCTAATGATTACACAGTAATCCTTGTCAGAGCCAGGCTAGAATTCAGCTTTGGATTTTGGACCTTTGGTCTTTTTATTAGATTGAATTGCCTCATCATGGCTGAAGTTAAACGTAGGCTTACATTTAATGTGCATGTTAAACAAAGAAGCAAGCAAGCAAATGATAACAACAGCAAACAAAAAAAAAAGGGGGGGAAGAGATGAATACTCACTAACTTAACTAGAAAGAATTGAATTTAGTGTTGTCTCTGCTCAGAACTTACTTTCAAGCAAATTTAAAAAAGTAACTTTCTGTGAACATTTGCATACTTTGTTTACTCCAAAGCTATTAAAAATGTATAACTGTTAATGTACCCAACCCACCAATTATATGTATTTGAGACCTAGGCTTACAGAGCTAAAAGGAAGCATAATAAATAGAGTCAATAATATCTGGTTTTAGAGGTAAGGTGATCATGCCTGATATGTTAATTTCTTTTTCAGAATTAAAGGAATTTGTATACGGAGTTTGTATATATTATAAAATATCATCAAGGTTATCAAGGCTAAACCATCACGAGTAAATAAAGAAATTATAAATTGTAATTGAAAAATAAAAAAGAAGATAAATAAAATAAAAAATTGTAAAATATGTGATTAGGTAAATTAGGTTTGGAAGATGAAAAGAACTGGTCTTAGTAAGTGTATCTTGGTAGTAAGTCTTGCAAACCCAGTGTTTCTTTCTGCATGGTTTTTCTCATGACCACCTTTGTTTCTCTATGGGTAGTAACTGCTTCCTGCTCTGGAGCATTTATTCCAAGCTAAGTACTCAACCATAATTTTTTATATTTTTGTGCATTCAGGATATATTGATGGTTAAATTAATTAAACAAGAAGGTCATTTGACTGAGGTGTCTCTAATGCTATGGTGGCCTACAGAAGCAAAACCAAATCTAAGCCTGTAAATGCCTGAAAGGTACAAAATTGAAACCTAGGGGCCAACAGTTGCAAATAGCCAACTAGCCTGTAAGCTATAGCCAATCAATAATCTCTTTGCTTTGCTTTTGCCTCTTCTCTATAAAATTCTCTCCCTGAGCCCCTGTTGGTGAAGTGCTGTACCACTTCCTGTTTGACACTGCCATATTTGAATTGATTTTTGCTCAGATAAACGTAAAACATTTTTAATCTGCCTCAAGAAATTAAGTTTAGTTTATCTTTTAACATCATAAAGTAAAAACACCACATTTTAAGACGAGATGGAATTTTTTTCATGCTGATGAGATTTGTCTTTTAAAATAAAATGAGATTAAAACAGTCCCACATTGCTTCAAGTGTTTAAGAACAGTTTTTTGACAGAAGGGCAAGTTCTCCTTGTGAACTGTCTCCAGACCCTGTTACAAACAAGAAGCGCCTGCCCACCTGTCACTATACCTTTGGAGGAGTGAAATAGTTACAACAACAACAACACCCACCCCACTTTTTTCTTTGTTTCCCTGGATAAGTTGACTAACACTTTTGTGCTTTAGTTCCCCAACTATAAAATGATGATAACAGTTGTGCTTCACTCATGGAGTCATTCTAAAGGCATTCAATATCTAAGTGCTCAGAACGGTGCCAGGCACAGAATAAAACTATATGGCTTTGCTATGACTATTTCTCCTGCTATTATGACGGCTACCACTACCTCTGCTATTACTAGCACAAACAGTTCTCCTTCCTTCCATATAAATTTCAGAATTTATTGGCTCCAAATGACTTTGGCTATGCCTACAAAAAAAAAAAATCATCCAGCAAAGATGAAAATGTGCCACTAATGAAACAGTGAAAGGATGTATTTCCAGCTCTAAAGTCAATTCTGACAGAACAGCCCCCAAAGTGTTTTCAGTAATGAAGTGATGTTGGAGTAAATGTAAAGTCTCTTGGATGATTGCTCGGAAGGAAGTTCCTCTCAGCCGGATATCTAATGTGCACTTTAAAAAAGTCAGTCATGTACTTTACATCTTGCTTCTCCAAGGTAAATACACTTCTTGAAGATAGAAGTTGTGTTTCTGCTTCTGTGCATTTCCTGAAGCGTTGAGCTCACTGTTGCACAAATTGCAGATGCTCAATAAACATGCTGATTAGCTGCTGAGGCAGAGTTGGAGGGAGGGGAGTTAGGAATAAAATATTCTCTCATTAATAGCAAACTGCTTCCCTACTTAAAAATGTATTTGCATTTTATAATCTTTTTTTTTTTTCAGTTTCTGGAAAACACTTTAGTTGACATTTGTCATTTGATTTTTTATACCATTGTGTAAACTTCATGAAAATTTACATTCTTACAAAGGGTCCCTGTAAGATTTTATATTTTTATTATTGTTTCAAAATAGAAAGAAGTGTTAGGGTAAAGGCAAGTCTGTTTCAATCACACATCATGAAATATTGAAATTATAGCTGCTAGGGACCACGTTGTTACAGTCTACATACCCAGCATAGCACCTGGAACACTGTGGAAACTTAGTAAGTCATGGAAAAATAAATGAATCATTTAATACATTCTCCTGATTTTATTGCTGAAGCAACCGAGGGCCAGTAACTTGCTCACAGTCACATTGTGGCACAGGAGGGACTAGAGAAATGCTCTTTGATGTCCCTGTGCTTTAAATGTGGATTTCACATTTAAATTGTAACGTGGAAAAGACTTTAAATTTAGTCTTTGAAAAAAGTTTTTTATTTTAATGTATGTGAATAAATCAAATTCATGGATTAATATCTGCTACATGTCAGGAAGGCAGTAGTAGGAATTTTTCATACAAATCAAATAATTGTTTTAAGGGGAAAGTAAAATAAAAT
This sequence comes from Anoura caudifer, assembly GCA_004027475.1. Classification (NCBI taxonomy): domain Eukaryota; kingdom Metazoa; phylum Chordata; class Mammalia; order Chiroptera; family Phyllostomidae; genus Anoura; species Anoura caudifer. Next base: position 102,380 of record PVKU01005778.1, read on the forward strand.
GTCTTTTGAGTAGCTTGTTCAAGCAAGGCCTGTCCATCTATTCATTTCCTTTTTCCCTACCATAATTTTCCTTTTCTCTGCTACACAGGGTTAGGGGTTCCCATCCACTATGAAAGACTTTCTGTTATAACCATTTGTCTGTCTTCCTCAAGGCATATACGTATGTGCTTCTTCATGTATCTTAGACTTTCAAGAAATGATGGTTATTCTGTTGATTGATTTTCTATCATTTTGCAGCATGAAAAAAAGGAGCCAAGCTCATGTCCTTGTTTGAAGGGGCCCAAGCTGTCAGAAATAGGGACGATTGCCTGGATGATAACGCTCAGTGACGCCCTCCACAATTTCATCGATGGCCTGGCGATTGGGGCTTCCTGCACCTTGTCCCTTCTCCAGGGACTCAGCACTTCCATAGCAATCCTGTGCGAGGAGTTTCCGCACGAGCTGGGTAAGGGGTTCTGCTCCTGTTGCAAAGTCAGTTGGTACTTCTTGGTTTCAGTGGATGAGACATTTCAGGTGACATGCTTAAAATTTCTGCTGATGGCACTGGAGTAAAGAAACCCTTGTTAGACATTGATTATCTTTCATTCTAGCCAAGAATTGAAAAACCTCTTCATCTGATATTTTCTCCTTCTTCTAGGGGACTTTGTGATCCTACTCAATGCAGGAATGAGCACCCGACAAGCCTTGTTATTCAATTTCCTATCGGCATGTTCCTGCTATGTTGGGCTAGCTTTCGGCATTTTGGTGGGCAACAATTTTGCTCCAAATATTATATTTGCACTTGCTGGAGGCATGTTCCTCTATATTTCCCTGGCGGATATGGTAAGAAATTTTAAAATTTTATCTTGTTTTAGTTTAAGACTTATAAATAAACATCTTGGTTACAATTTGACTAAGGGGGAAAGGAGGTTGTTTTTGTTGTACTTTAAATCATTCCTGGTTTAACAGATAACTCTTTTTGAGTAATCTGTACTAATAGCAGTTTGAAAGGGATTCTCATTGATTCTTTAATCTATGATCTTATTGATAGAAGAGGAAATAAATTATTTTTGCTGAAGTAGAGATATTTTCCCAAGATTTTTTGTCCTGTGGTAGATAAAACTTTTATTCTTTTATAGTAAGTCCCTTGGGAGTTTTTCCTACTCTTTTGAGGGGACACTGTATTGGAAGAGGAATAACTTGTTTTGCAAATAGAATTTTTTTATTCCAAAGTTCTAGACAGTGAGAACATTTTGGGGTTAAGCAAAAACTGGCAAATTAAAATTGGATAATATGTACTTGGGTCACTTTATATTTCATCTGTATTCATGTCTATGTATTTATTTGTGTGTGTGTGTGTGTGTGTGTGTGTGTGTGTGTGTGTGTAAGAGGCAGAATATAAACGATCCTGTGCATTTTCAAATGAATCATTGACAGCTTTTTAGAACATGGAGAGGTGCTAAGTGTATGCAAATCAAAGACTATTTCCTTCGCGTTTGGAACTGAATATGTATTACAGACATAATTTAATAATTTAATTTCCTCCATCTGCATTCTTAGCTACAAATGATAACTCTCTAACTCTGTTCATTGTGCGGTGCTGACCCTTCGAACCACCACTGCGTTTGTATTTTTCTTCACAGAATTAGTGTCTCCTACCCTGTGCTAGGCCATCCCTTCTCCTTTCTGTGACATGAGAACAGAATCCATTAGCGTGTTTAGTTTGCGGAAGTAATACTGATAAATGATGCTGTGTATACTTGCAGCAATTTCACTCTTTTCAGAGTGGTTTCACCCATTTTATCCTTGTAACGATTTTCTTACACCGGGCACATGGCTGACTGTGGAGGCGTTTCAGATGCTGGTATTGTATGATGCACCGCTGGAGCCGGAGCAGGTGTTTCGGATTATGCTTTTAAAAATGGCATTTACAGATCTCCGCATGAAGCCTGTTCAATAGAAATTACCTGCTGAGAAAGGGTAGATCTTAGATACAGAACTTGGGGTTTTAATTGCTTTCACTGTAATGAGATTGTTATAGTGTTCAATCCTAGAGCAGTGCATAATTTATTAAAAAACCTTGTAGTTTTGTGAGGGGTAGAGCAAGCGAAAGGACACAAATTGAAAAGAGCAGAAATTATATGTTAGTGATTGCTAAAAAATTATTTATTCACACACTATGAATCAACATTTCTGTACCAGGCTTGGAAATTGACAGGGAACTGGTGGAAAGACAGTGACAGAAGAGGTGCAGGCCCCTCATGCAGGGGCTTCCTGCTTACAAAGAGGGGAACTTAACAGTCGACACACAAGCAAAATCACACACATGACCAGTAATTACAAATAAAAAATCTGTGAAATAAAAGCAAAGCAATATATATATGACAGATGAAAGTAAGGGAATCTAATGTAAGTTAGAAGGGGCTAAGAGAAGCCTTTCTAGGAAAAATAGGATTTAAGTTGAAACCTGAAGGATTTAGCTCATTGAAAAATTGGAGGCAGAAGAGTTCAGATAGAAATTTTGGGGAATTTGAAGAGTTGAGGAAGGAAAGAGGCTGGACACATCTGAGATCCTGAAAGAATGGTGTGAGTGGAGGAGGGGAGAGAGAGAGAGGAAAAAAGAGAATAAAATAAAGTAAATCCTATTGCACTGGTTGATTAACTCACTTGGGGAACACTATTTTAATACTTTTATTCTTGTTGGTGTCTAACAAGGCTGGATATTACTGTTGTGGTTTCTATGCTAAAACATTTAAACATCTGAAATCAATGACCATCCTCCACCCTCACAGAAATCTGTAGATGACTATTTTATGCTTTACCACAAGATGGCAACAGTTATCTGACAATGTATCTTCCTTCCAGTTTCCAGAGATGAACGATATGCTGAGAGAAAAGGTAACTGGAAGAAAAACCGATTTCACCTTCTTCATGATTCAGAATGCTGGCATGTTAACTGGATTCACAGCCATTCTGCTCATCACTTTGTACGCAGGAGAAATTGAATTGGATTAACAGGAAATGGAAGGTGTTGTTGTTAGTGAAGGCATTTAATAGATAAAAACATCTCCAAAAGGATTTTGAGCTGATCTGTTTAGGTAAAAGATAATTTTTCCAACTCTTAAGTTTAGGAAATTTGTTATTGCTTTCAGATCTGTGAAATAGGCCAATATTTGTTATTAAAAATGTTTCAAAAGTTTATCAGTTCCAGTCTGAAAAGCCTGTATACAAGATCTTTGATAAATACCCACTTTTTCATGTATTGTACATATTAGAAAATCACCACAAAGCAAGAAGCATGCAGTCTGTAATCACTTAGACCTCAAACCCCAGAAAAAATACAAGCTAGGTTTCATAAGCTTCCAAACCTCTATGGTAGGATCAGAAGTTCCAGTGGTTTCAGAGTGGTTTCCTTTTAATTAATTTGTTCCAGTTCTTTCATGAGCAAGGACATCACGATGCAAAAGAGAATCAAAATGTATCCAGCACAGATACAAATGATTCCAAGGCCTCACTGAACTCAGGAAAGTTCTCACAGCTTTTGTCGTTTTACATTTTATTTAGGTGTTTATAGGATTGTTTTGAAAACCATTCAATATGAATTATGAAATCATTAAAGCTTTACTAGCTCCAGTATGGCTAGATTTTATTTGATACTTTATCTCTAAGTGTAAACTGCACAGAGTTCACAAAAGGCAGGACTTGCTTTGCAGGGCGCAGACTGTGGGTGAACCAAGCAAACGGCAGGTTGGGATGCACGGACAGTGACTGACAACTCAGTGTCTGTACACAGTGTTTGCCTGGCAAAGGTGAGCACTCTGTTGGTTTGTAGAAAGAAACTGAATGTCATTTTAGGTAATCTTCTTTTAAAGATGAACACAATTATTTAGCAAAGGATATTTTGAATAAATGCAAAACAACAGCTGGACTGCTGCAAGTCAAGGACCAGTTGCCTAGAAAACATACATTCCTTAGGGAATTGCGAGTCATTCAGAAAAGACTTCTTTGGTGTTCAGTCTGCATTTTTCCTACATGGTATACTTTGGGGAAAAATCTGCACACCAGGGTTATTTTTCTACCTTTTATAAAAGATAGAGCCTATTTTCTCATTTAACTGATCTAGAAAGTTGGTCTGAGATTGAACATTCTAACCTCAATTCACACTCCCAAGTCACTTAAGGAAAGATGATTTGACGGTGAATAAAATGATTTATAAAAGCCAATAGTGATCTCAGGAATTACATTTTCCCACAGAGTGTAAAATGGTGTCACATAGCCATGATGCAGAGCTGATGAATATTTAACATGTATATGAATGTACATTTTTATTTTATGACTGACAATTAAAAATTATTGTTTGACCAAATAGTAAATACCTTTGAAACCATGGATTGTGTCATTCATTATTAATTTTAAGTATGTATCTTGAGTGACTTCCATATACTTGGTATTATGGGGGAGAGAGATAAATAGGAAATTGGTGATGTGTTTCTTTCAAGGATATTCAGCCAATAAAAACTATAAAGACTGATAATTGTGCATTGAAATCAGTAAGCATAGGATCTGTTTTTATCATGTCATCTGTTTACACAATTTTAAGAAATAATCTTCATCTTTTTGAAGCCCAGACAGTATGCCTGGGTTAGGAAAGGCTCACAACACAACATTAGAACAAACTCTCCTTGGCACAGATTGCCTCGCACCTGCACTGTCTGGGCTCCGCCCACTTTCTCCCGCCCTGGCCGCCCTCTGGCCGTCCTCCTCAGCGGTGAGTTGAACACAGGTGATACGGCACTAAGGCCCAGAAACCAAAGAGAAAATTGCTGCGTATTGGAGACTATGGTTGCATGATTGGAAATGGAAATGGAAATGGAAAGCCATGATTACATTTATATTATCCTAGATAACTATTCGACAAAGTATAACTCTACCAGTCAACATGTTGACATTCTCTAATTTTTAGACTTTACATATGCTATGACAAAACCCAAAAATGATTCCAAGGCATTATATATTGGGTTATATACTTTTATTTTGGCATTATTAAACTTTTAAAAATACCTAATAATAGCTTGTACTTTTTGAGTGGTGTATTGGATCCTGTCAAAGTCTGTTCAGGCTGCTATAACAAAATACTTCAAGCTGAGTAGCTTATAAACAATAGACACTCACTTTGCACAGCTCCGGAGGGTGGATGTTCAAGACCAAGGCTCCAGCAGAGTTGTTGTCTGGTGACAGCCTGTTGTCTGGTTCGTAGACAGTGCCTTTTTGCTTTGTTCTCACATGGTAGGAGGGGCAAGGGAGCTTTCTGGATCCTCTTTTGTATGAGCACTAATCCTATTCAGGAAGGTTCCATCCTCATGACCTTCGTACTTCCCAAAGCCTCTACCTAATTCCACCATCCTTGGGGTTAGGATTTCAACGTATGAATTAGGGGGGATACAAGCATTCAGAATATAGAAGACCCCTTTTCCTACCTGAAGAATCAGAGGTTCATACCAGGTTATTCTCACAAGCACAGGTTTGTTGGTTGCAGTTCAGCTGATTGAGCCTGGGCTCTTGCTGGGTGGCTCAGCTACAGACTGGGGTGCTTCCAGGCTGGGCTGCTGCAGCAGAAGGTGTGCAAAGCCATGTGGCCAAGGGCATGGTGTGTAATTCTAATACAGGGGAAGAGTGCAGAAGTACAAAAGGATTCCATCTACCTTAAGTGATGTCTATAGGCTATCTAGTATTACATTTTACTTGGTAGAAATATCTAATATTGATAATAACTCATCAGAAGCTTCCAGAACCACTTCCTTATTCTAACTCAAATATTTATTCTGGTTCCTTTTATTTGAATACTCTTTTCCAGTATAAGTTATTAAAGTGTGGAGGTGTGACTGCAACACTAGTTCACTGCCAGTTAAGTCAGGATAGTTCGTGTTTGCTCAGTTTGTGAGTCTAACGCCACCATGTTCGTTTCTGCAGCAGTTGCTCAGTGTGGCCAGCAGGAGAGTTCAGGGGTAGGACAGCCTTTTATCATGACCTTCAGATGCTAGTAAAGCCTTACGAATTGGGTGTTTCCAATCTACAATACCTAAAGAGGTTTCTTTAACTAGAAGCTTAAATTTTAAAAATAATTAACTGAGACAACCAAAATAGCACTGTGAGTTTACCAGGTAATTAACATAGGTGTCTTCCTCTGGGGCTTTCTTTGGTATTTTTATCAATAGGCTACCATGATTTCCAGGTGCTTTATTCAGTTAAAGTCCATTACAGTACAAGAGGTTCTTAACACTATAATAAATACGTTCCTTCCCACTGATGCTGCTGTAGCTACTGTCTCACTGACACTTACCTGACCCTTTGTCTTCCCCCAGCTGTGGGTGGCAACACCTGTATTAGATTGCATCGCCCTTGGCTTCCTTTCTCTGCCCAGTACGGCACAAAGCATCCTCTCACGGTCATTTAACTTTCTCTATTGGGAATTCCCAACTTCCCTGTGTCTCTATAATCAGTGATTTTTACTAGTAAAATTTCAGGGAAGCTAAAGTGGCACGATAAACCCACAACTCCAAATACCTGTTCTGTTCATTCTATGAACATTTCCCCCAATTTTCCCCCAATTTGGGGGGCATTTCCCCCAATTTTAACATTTCCAAACAACATGCCACAATCATTGGCAACCAGGGGGCATTGTTAAGGTTGTTATAGTTGTGTGAAAATTAAAATGACTTGTTGGAGTCTGGGCAGGCCAAGAAAAGGCCAGCACCACTGTGTTTAGGATGTGATGGTGTGTAATAACAGGCACTTAAGCACGTCAGGGTTACTTTCTTTTCTATGAAAGGAGAGTGATAGAAGCGGTGCAGGGTGGGCCTGGCGGTTTTATGGTCAGGGGGACCCGGGCTCCTTTGATCTGTCATCTAGGGCTTCTGATTTAAGATTACTTTGTGTCTAAGATGTTTGCTGGAGGCATCCAGCAACCAAATTATGCATGGTGGGAAGGGGAATGGGATAGAACAACCAAAAATTCACAGCCTGCTCTTCATCACTCTTAAAGAAGCTTTCTCAGAAGTAATAGACAGTATTCTAGTTATATTCACCAGCCAGAATTAGCTACATGGCCATACCAGCTTGCAAAAGAAGCCAGGAAATGCTTTTATTTGGCTACACTACTCCAGTAACATCAGGGTGCTGTTACTAAGAAGCAAAGAATGGACATTGTGTAGACTAGTGGCCATCTCGGGTAGGACAGGTTTGTGTCCAGTTCACTTGAAGGAGTTACCTTCTAGACAGCTCCGACACAGCCAGTTCAGGGAGCTGCTGCTCTCAGGGATTCTCGTGACTCGTTTGCAGGTTAATTGTGTATCACCTTGACCATTTTGACTATACTGACGTACATGACCAGTCTTACCAACAATATAGTACGTACAGGTTATACTTATCTTTGTACTTTCTCTGTCTAAATTTTAAGAAAACCAAAAACCAAAACAAAACAAAACAAATTCAAACCCAAATTTTAAGAAAACTGAAAAACAAAACAAAACAAAACAAAACAAAAACACATTCAAACCCAAACCTCCTTTTCTATGGACTTTTATCTTTCTGTTTAAAACTCTTCTGATTACCAGGCTCATATCCAAGACTTTGGAACTGTCAGCAGAAATTGGCAAAAATAAATTAAAAAATTATTTACTCTCCCTCTCCCAAAATGGGCCATCATAGCTATTTAGCAGAAGCATAGCTGGATCAGAAATGTTATTATCTGGTTTTTGTATATAACAATGGTGACCACTGGCGACATCAAATCTCAACATCGTTTAGTTTGGCCGGACACAGCGAGATTGCCAAAGGCAGGTTTTGATGGGTTGGTCTTGTGACCTGCATATAACAGTTGCGTTTCTACTTCGGCAACTGTGCGTGTTACCCCACAATAGCAGAGCCCAGTCTGTGGGAAAACCCCAGCAAGGCAACACGAGGATAATTTATCACCATGAGTGTGGTCACCAAAGGGATGGTCTGATGAAGGGTCATGGGGAAGAAAAAAAAGAAGACATAACATGATAAATTACAGCCGATAGTCTCTTAGAAAGAATTCAAATCAGAAATGCTTCCCTCCCTCAAAAAGCTAAGGAAGCTTTTAAAACCTGTCTCCTTTTCGATTTTGCGGCAAGCTCCACTAGCCAGCCCGCAAGTGCGCAGCAGGGCCTACTGTTGAGGTGGGCGTGGTGGGTTGGGGTCTGGCTGCCTTCCAGAAAACAGGCTGAGAGGGTGCTGGCAAGTAGCTTTGGAGGTCAAGTGAGGGGACTTGTGCTGTGTTTGGCTTGACCTTCAATCCTAAAATTTGTTGGGACAAAGTGTGCATAAATATTCTTTTGGCCTAGTGGGAGCCACTTGGGGTGTGAGAGATCTGGTCTGGAACATTTTAAAATCTTAGAGGGGTACCGTCTTGAGGACAGAGAGGGTCAGTACTGAGTGGACTTCTGGAACCAAGGATGGAGCCGGGTGGGAGACTGGAATACGCCATTGGAGAGGACCCCTCTGGAGAATCCTAACAGTGTTGGTAAGAGAAGGGATTAGCTTTTTAAAAATTAATTTATTTCCCATTACAGGTCACATACCATATTATACTAGTTTCAGCTGTACAACATAGAGTGATTACATACAATATTGTATTAGTTTCTGGCATACAACATCGAGTGATTAGACATTTATATTCCCTCATGAAGAGAAAGGTTTAGGCAGCATGAAGCCATATTTTGACTGTTTCAGTCAAGTAAGAGCTTTCCTCTGCCTCCTTCTACCTCCTTCACCCAAGCACTTAATGCTGGTGGGGTCTGAAGCTATAGCTAACAAGCAGGGGGAGTAAGAGAGATGGAAGCCTCGTGTTTGTATAAAGACTGAAGTACTGATCAATATATCGGACTAGATACTTGCAATAATTGACCTGAGACTATGTCTTAAGGTGATTGTGGGACTTTGCATTCCCCCAGAGTCTGTGTCAGAGCAGTCATTGCACCAGCCCAAGTTTTACCCAGCTCCATGCCCCAAGCATGTGAGGAAGAAAACCCAAGTTGTTTTGGGTTCACCATGTGAGAACTGCATGGCAATATGCTGAGTCCATGTGCACTTTAAAATCGGGACTCACGACAACCCTGTGACATGGGTTTTACTACCAGGCCAGGCTGCAGCTGAGAAGCTAAGAGCTTGCCAAGGGGCTAGCCACATGCTCTGTTTGCATGGCTGGGGCGGTGTGTGACTGTAGTCCTTCCCCCAACACTGCAGACCCCGGGCAGCATCTGCCCACAGGAGGAGGAGAGCCCCTCCCTCCCGCAGTGTCCCCCAGGGCCCTCTGCTGAGAAAGCTCAACAAGGGGCTCACAGTACAGGAGAGATGCTTAAAAGAATTCAGCTCGTTAGGGCACAGCATGTGCCGAAGGGTGAACCTGGAGCTCAGAAGCAATGGAGTGATACGTGGCACAGGGAGTATGACCAAAATGACATGTGATGATGGGACTTTGTGCACTTGCTTATGTTGAGGACATGAGTTTTCCAATCATACAATAAGCGGACCCACTTTTCCCCCATCTGTTTCCTGCTTTTTATCCCAGAGAATGACCCACATGGACATCAAATGATTTAGCCAGTGGAAAACTTCAACAGGAGATTGGAGGAGGGAGGAGAGTGAGGACAGGGTGTCAGTGTCCTCGACTGGGCTGTCTCTCCACTGGGTGCCCTCGCTGCCTGTGTTGCATCAGCAAGGGGCAGCTCCTCTCTAGGAAGCCTCTTCCAGGCCGAGCATCTTTTGTTACCTGTATGTAGGAAAGGGCATTTCCAATCTGTCATGCGTTGGAACTTTAGTAAATGGAAGGCAGAGGAATTATTAGAAAAATGAAGTAAAGAATGAAAATAAGACACAGCTAATCCTAATCATTTTATTATTAGACAAAGACCTACAATTATTCTGTCCAGTTGCTGTTGATTTTTGTTAATGCCTCCTCTCAATTTCTTTAACTAGCTCATCTAATAAAACTAGCCCGGCGTGGGTCTGTGGATTCCTCCCTCTGCTTTCCTCAGTCACTCTCCCTGACCCCTTGGCCTAGGGGTGGTGACAGTTCTGCTGCTGTTAGCCCTAGTTTCACGCTGTGGTTTCCCTAAATCCCACTTGCATATTTGTCATTACGGTCCTGGGCCACTTATTGTTGGGGTATGTCTGAGAAAAATGACAATAGGTGGTATCATTGTTACGCAAACATCATAGCCTACCACTGTAATGGTATGTGCTACACTTTTACAGGACTAGCAGGGCAGTAGGTTGGTTAATGCCAGTATCACCGCAAACGTGAGTAATCACATTGTAAGCCAGGAAAGTTAGCTTGCTTTTTTTTTCCGTTGTTGTTGTTGTTGTCATTGTTGTTTTTGTAGCACAGGGCCCTGATTTAAGTTTTGGTTGCCATGGTGTCCACTTCAAAGCCGGCTCTCTCAGATCAACACATTGCCAGCCACACACTAGATTCAGAGCCAGGCCACCTCCCCCACTGTGGCTCCTTTGTTTTAGAGATTTTGATTGATTTTGATAACTTTTGGACTCTTGTTTTTGACTTTTCCCATGCTTTAAATTCTCACTCATATGTTTTAAATTCACCAGCAAAAGGGGACTCTGGGAAACCCTACATCCCCACCCTTAATGCAAATAAAAGCAGAACCCCAGGCCTGCGCACTAGCTCTCTCTCTCTCTACATGTGACCTAGATGAGTGTCCCCTGCTGTGCCTTGTGTGTTCCTGGGCCTAAAAAAAAATAAACTTTCTTTTTTCTTCAAAGTTTCCTAACGGTTATTGCTAAAGGGCCTCTTGTACCTTTAATAAGAACCACAAGGGTCATTGGTTCAGTGTCACCTTGGGAGACGAGCTGTCTGTGAGAAGCTCACCTGAGCCCAGGTATTACTCTCCATAGACTGATGCTGCACAAAACAGAAAGGTGGCCGGGTGCTACTGTGTTACCGTGGCCATGGTGTCCCTTGGCAAAGGGGACTTTTAAGTTCCCTTACAATCTCATAGGGCCATTGTCATATATGCGGTCTGTGATTGACCACAGTGTTGTTATGCTGCACGATAATGTAGACCCTTTGTGAAGAAATAAACCTACTCACACTATCTGAGTGTGAGCGGGGCATCTGTTTTCAGTTGTGATTGTGGCTGGCTAGCGGTTACTGTTTATCCTGGAAGAGACAGTGACTATTTGTGAGTGTCAGGGAGGGAGTAAAACTCTCACTTGGGTAAAATGTGAGTAGAATTAGTATGATTTGAAAGCAAACTGAAAGTTGGAAGGGATTAAAGGTAATTAGAAGGCATACATGAAGTTTTCTTAGGTTAACAGGATGCAATAGAGTTAGAACAGTGATTTTCAATTGGTGTGGAGCAAGAATTTTTAAAACACTCAATACCTGACTGTTTAGTAAGTGGCACTGACCTCTTTTCCCTTAGATTGTCAAACAAAGAAATGACAACAGCCAACACAACAATAGCCATGCAGTGTGAATGAATGAAAATTATACCTATTTTTTTTGTCAGAAAGACAAGAAATATATTCTTGGTTTGCCACAGAATTTTAGTAATTAGTGTATGTGTGCCATGAGATGAAAAAAGTTCAAAATCTCTGAGTTAGATTGATTCACATGGGTACCAATTCAAACACAGAAGACTATCTAGAATGTTTTGAGAGACTAGCCATGAAGTGTACTTCTTATACTTCTGGCTGATAATTATCTTTTGAATAGATAAAAAATTCTGAGTATCTGTGAGGCAACACTTCCTTAAACATCACACTTTTGAAATAAAGACAGATTTCTAGATGGGGAAGAGTGAATTTATTTCTGCAAATGATGCTGAATAAACAGTTTGTGCCTTATGAGAACTTTAACATGTAGATGCACTATGAGTTCTTATGAGACACATCTGAGAGAGAGAACCAGGGACTGCTGCTTGTAACTGCAGGACGCGAGCCTCCGCCTATTTGTGGTAGACACCTGTAAACAGACAATGCTTTTCCTCTTTTTTTTTTTTTAAAAAAATATTCATTAGTCTTATTGTTATTCTTGATTGAATGAGGGATTGTTATAAACTGGGAAGCAGTGATTTTAGACATCTTAGAAACTGTTGGGAAGGTGCATCATATGCACCTTTCTCTTCTCCACCATTGCTTCCTGTCTTTCAATACAATACATTCTTTTAATTTGTAAAAACTAAACCTCAGAATTTTAGGTAAACATTTTATAGAATACATGTGAGAAAAATCAATGGCATTGTCATAGCAATCCCCTGGTGTTTTAAGGTGAAAAAAGTTAAAACATTTAAAAATAGCGAATAATAGAGGTGATGTTGGGTAAGATAGGGATTAGGTGACCCTACAACTTTGCAGTGACAAATTGATGAAAGTGGTATTAAAATAACTGTCAGTGAGGTTGGAGGATGGACTTCTGTTGGTTTTTCCTGCTCATCTTGACTTCTGCCCTTCTTTTTGTAACAGCTTCAGTCCTTCCTCTTAGAAACTGGCTTCTCCTACCTCCAGTGGTTCTGGAGGGCCTGTAACCCTGGCAAGACAAGCCACCCAGGCTGGTCCAATCCTGGTCTTTCAATGGAACCTCCCACCTTGGAGGTGAGGAGCCAGAGCTTTGGTCTTTTGGACGTGACTCCAGAGCTGCTGGTGGTCACACTGGAGGCACAAGGAGAAACACAGGAAGTGGGACTGATGCTCAGGGAGAAGTAGAGGATGTGGTTGAAGACTAAGGTGGAGAGAGACGTATCCAGTTGTCAGTGGTGCTAGTCTCTGACATCCTTGGTATGCTTCTGATTTTCCAGAAATCCCTTCAGTTTTGTGTTATCCAAGTTATTCTAATGTCTCTGAAGTCCTTTCTTCTTTTGACTTGGAAACTCAAATCAAGTGATCAAATTTTAGATCATTTGATTTGAGTTTCTGTTACTTGCAATAAACTTTCTCACCAATACAGCAGGTAAATACTGACGTATGTATTTCAAACACAATTTCTAGCTTTTGAAGTTAGCACTTTTTGGATCTCCCATTGGCAATGTTTGGAATCAATTTTCTATTTTGGGCAGAGTATAGCAAAATCTTCACTATGTTCCACTGTGGTGAACACAAGTCTTTCAAAATTTGCAGATAATCTCCAATTTATTTTTATTTCCCTTTGGAGTGTTAGGGAAATGCTAGAAAATACCAAAAGAAACTGGGTGTCAGCCAAGGCACCGTTAGGGCAGCAGCCACCCGTAGCCTGCTCCCGGGTATCAAATAACACTTCTGCATTCTGCTCCTGTACTCTGCTTGCGCCACGTAGGCTTCCAGCCCGAGTGATAAGCTTCCCGCGTGAACATAGAGTATATAGGTCCCCTGAATCCTTTGTTCAGGGCCCAGAATTTGGAGACTGCCTCCTCTAGGTCTGCATGCATAATAAAGCCTCACTCCATCACCCCGAATCGCGCCAGAGTCATTATTTTCCGAATTATTTTCCGTAACATTTTGATTCCCTGACCGGGAAATGACTCATGTGAGCAGGCTGTTTGCCTCTGGTGAAGGCTGCTGGGACTGACGGGTGAGCCAGTGGCCAGAGGGAAGCACATGCCCTGGTGATTTTGGGTCCTGGAAAGCTGCAGCTCGCCTCCGCCTGGGGTTCCAAGCTGCCCTTCAACCTGGGCAGGTGGGGAAAGCGGACTGAGACTTGTCTGGATGGCGCCGGATCGGTAAGTGCTCCGGGGACCAGCCGGAGACCAGGTCTACCTTTGTAGTGGAAAGAGAGGCTGATCACCTCTCAGGCCCTAGTGGCCTCAGGCCTCCGGATAAGGTTTCCCTTTCTTGGGAGGGAATGCAATAATCTCTGAAAGCCTGTGAGCGTGGAAGAGTGTGACTGTGTTTGTGGCTCCATGGGTGTCAGCCTATGAAGCATGAGTGGGCCCTAACCTGTGGTTCCTCGGTCTGTCATACGGCATAATGGCTGGAAGCTAAATCCGGACTCTCTATG
>PVKU01005779.1:0-116400 GCA_004027475.1 Anoura caudifer
CCCGCCCTGGTCTCCGCACGGCCGGAGTACTCTCCTTACCGTCCGGTTTTTCAACGTCCACTGCAATTTTCGATAATCTGTTTTCAAATATGCTGTGTTTCTGGTGTCTGTTTGCTGTGCTGCTTTGAAAAATGTCCCGGTTTAAGACCTATGTGTGGGAGGCAGAGATGTACGTCCTCTTACCATGCCGCCATCTTCTAACTGCTTTACTCATTTTTAATATTGATAGGCTCTTCTTAAAACTGAAAATGCTGGAAAATGAGAATTTTATTGAAAATTCCCTTTACATTAAACTACTAAAATATTTGATCAGGCCAGGGGTGTATTTTTCTGTAAATTATCTCGTTTGGTTTGTAAGAATCTACCTAAGAACTTTACAAAATATAGAAGCAAATCTGAGTGTTAATAGTGAGAACATATAAGTAAAACACAGAGACAGGTTTTCTTTAAAACTGAAGCACAGTTTGTTGAAAAGGTACAGTAAATATAAAGTGTCAACAGGTTTGACTACCAGCATTTCTGTGGCCAGTGAGTGAAAATCAGAAGAGAATATTCCTGCTTAATAAACTAGTAAATTGTAGGTCACCAGAGATGGCCATGAAATATCCCTGAAAAATGAAAAAGTATATGTCTTTTTTACTTTATAGTATAATAACATTGTTATTAACACTTACTGAATTCAGAGGATGTAATTTTACCAGAATAGGACAGATAATTTTATTTTGCAGTATTCTGGACTAATAAGTGTCTATTCTTTTAGTGGTTTAATTTCTTCATTGTTACATAAGGGTGAACTTCAAAATATTTAAAATCTCTTTAGTTCAACTATGTATTGACTTTCATTCTGTTTTCCTTTTGAAATCAGTATTTGTCAGGGTCATATTATCCTCATTCTCTAAGATTACTGGAATATGGATAATTGTGTGAATTTTCAAGGAGAATTACATGACAATGCAAAATGAAAAGTAGGTTGTATTTTAAAATATGATTAGACATAAAAGCTTAGGAAAAGTAAACCAGTTGAATTTAATTTATTAAGCAATAAATTAAATATATTGACCTACTTGACAGACATAAAAATATACAGTCATTTGTTCCCATAAGAGAATGCAGAGATGCATGTTGTTTTACCCAGACAGCTCTCCCTCAGATGGTAGTTTTATTGGCTCCAACTCCATTTGTCCTCTGCTCTTACTCTGATCACCAATGACCTCCGTCTTGTCAAGTCTACTGGCATTTCTCATTTTTTGTTTGACTTCTCACTAATATTTGACCTGGTGATGAATTTGGGCATTTTGTGTGTGTGTGTGTGTGTGTGTGTGTGTGTGTGTGTTAAAACTAGTCTTTAATTCAATTCCATAACATCATGCTCTTTGGCTTTGAGTTTTCCTTTCCTCCATGTTTTCTTCTGTGTTTCCTTTGCTGGCTGTTTCTTTTATGCTGCCTCAGGTTTTTGTATTGTGCTTCGGTCTTCTCCCTTGTGCTACATATATATGTACCTTGTCTAGCTCACATAGTCTCCATGCCTTTAGAAGCCATTTATACACTGATCTGACTCAAAATATGTCAGTTCAGATTTTACTTTTCAATTCCAGGACTCATGAGTAACAATTTACTCTTCATCTTCGTTTGTATGTCTCTCAACCATATCAGTCTTTGTAGGGACAAAATTATTTCCTAACTCTGCAAACAAGTCTGTGCCTCTTCCAATTTTCACTCTTTAGTAAATGACAACACCATGTACTAGTTACTCAAGGAAGAAAATAGAACAAACCACATTGGATTGAACACCACATCCAATTTTGGGCCTCAAAAAATGTCATTGCAAATTTGACAATTTATCTCCATCTCCACTCCATGCCCCTTTTTTAGTTATCTCGCCCTATCATCCACAATAATTGCTCTTCCACTCTTACTCCCAACCAACACAATCTGCTAACAGAAGCCAAAATAATACCAAAATATAAATCACATGATGTTGTTTCTCTGATTAAGTATTTTCAATGGCTTTACATTGTATCCAGAATAAAACTAAAAATTTTTGACCTTATAATAATGATGTCCTTTCAGCTTCATCTCCAGTCACTCCATTATCATACTTTCTAGCTTGGCATTCAGTCATGGTCTGGACAATTTCCTTGTAATATCACCTATGTTTGCTTTAAGCATACCTCTCCATTATTTGACTATCTCTATTCCATGCTCAAAATCATTTTGCCTAAGTAATTCAAACTCATTAATGAGTTTTGCCTTAAAAAAGTTTTCCTCAAAAAGCAACAACAACAATAATGAGAAGTATGCTCCCACGATCCTCTAACCTACATACATTTTTTAAAAATAAATCTCAGAACACCAGTTTACTTAACTCATAAACAGTATCAGTTTCTAAGCATAACTGTTCATTTCTGTGATTATTTACTTGCTTTCTTCTCCCACTGGACAATAAATAGTGAACATTGTTTCTATTTTTCCCAAATTTTATGGCCACATTTTAGTATAATAAACATCATATAATGAATGATAATTATGATATAATATCCTCCCCAAAGTTCTTTTTTCTAAAATAAAAAATAATATTGTATATGCTTATTTACATATTTCTATTCTCTTCAGGCTCATCATTTACCTCTTATTCTTCTAAAGCTCACTTATCTTACCAGAATGGGCTTATCAGTTCTTTTTCAAAGTACTTCAAATCTCTTTGGTGATCCTTTTGTTGTGGAGATATGCAATGCCTATGAAATATCATTGTCAAAGCTTTGTTACTTTGTAATTTATTTTTCCTACTTTTTTCCCTGCCCTTCTCTATAATAAATTTAAACATGTATCCTTAAACCTCTTCTATGATTTCTTCCTAGGTTTCATACTAACTTGCATTCTTATGGTTTTCTAATTCATCCAGTAATTATTCTTGATGTTTTTAATAATTTCCATTTAATGAATTTAATAATAGGCATAATACACAATAGCAGCTCTTCAAAATTATGTGATACATTTCAGGAACCTCTTTAATTGTAAATAAAAAAGAGTGCTTCTGTTTCCTAAAACTGCAAATCTCACTCAGCTTTTGTGTGTCTTTTTGTTGAGAAAGGAGACTGAAATTGTTCAAAGGATTTTAACTTCACTTTGCCTAAGTGAGAGCTTATGCAATGAGAATTTATATAGGAAGCTGACTACCAGAGCTGAACACTAGCCTTGATTTCCTTTCCTACAATAAGAAAAAATCTATGTAGGGGAGTGGTGGGTTACAACGGAGTACTTAATTGATCATCAGTTCAAGATGTGCATCGGGTCTTTTTCTTGATACGATTTCCTTTAAGGAAGGTATCAGACATTCTGATTACCAAGCCATTACATTTTATAGGCAAAACTGAGCACAATTTGCAATAGCCAAGTGCTGGAAGCAATCTAATTGCTCATCAGTAAATGAGTGGATCAAAAAACTGTGGTATATTTACACAACGGAATAATACACAGCAGAAAAAAAAAAAGAAGGGATTCCTACCCTTCACAACAACATGGATGGAACTGGAGATCATTATGCTAAGCGAAATATGCCAGGCAATGAAAGATAAATACCATATGATTTCACTTATAAGTGGAACCTAATCAGCAAAACAAACAAGTGAGCAAAATACAACCACAGACATTAAAATAAGAACAAACTGACAGTAACCAGAGAGGAGGGGGTAAAAGGGTAATAGGGGAAAATAGAGGAAGGGCCATCAAGGAACATGTATAAAGGACACGGACAAAGCCAAAGGAGGTAGGTTCGAGGGTGTGAGATGGGGATGGGCGGGGGGGGGGGGGGGGTGGGGTGAAAATGAAGACAACTGTACTTGAACAACAATAAAAATAATAAAAATGACCAGATAGTCAAGTAGAATTGCGAGTGAATAACTTGTTTCATATCATGTAAAATAATCCATTTGGCCAATTTCTATTTGGTGACTTTATCAGCAAAATTTAAAAAGAGCTAATTCAAAACTACAGCACACAAAAACCATAAATGTTTTCTTCTTTAAATAGATAGTTTTGTTCAATGTGGTATAACTAGTGAGGTCAATCTGGATAGACTCCATAGGAAGAAAGAAAAAAAATACAACTTTGTTTTGATTCAGACAAAGAAATAATTAAGTTTGAGTATATATTGGGTGGGTCAAAAAGTCTGTTTAGTTTTTTCTATAAAATAAAAGACACATTTTTCATTTTCGGCAATATCTTTATGGATTTAGGTATTTTGAATATGTTGGCCCGCTCCCACTATTGGCTTCTAATGGGTAGAGACCAGGGGTGCTGCTCCACATCTTCCAATGTGTAAGACAGCCCCACAGCAATGTATTATTTGGCTTAAATGTCAATAGTACCAAAAATGTCTCAAACCATTTGTGACACTTTTAGTCAGCACAGCACCTTCTCCATCCACTGCACAAAATTTTGTTTTTGCATTTCAGTTGCATTTTTACCTTTCTTCAAATAATAAAGTATGATAACCAAAAATGTTGCATATCTTCTTCCATCTTCAATATTACAATAGCTGCATAAAAGTTCACCAATTTTGATAAGGTTTTTTAAGTGTGCACTGATGTATATGACAGCTGTCACTATACAATCTAATGAAATTTTTTGAATGAAGTTAAAGATTACTAAGCACAATTAGAGCCATTGCATGGGAAAAAACTAAACAAACTTTTTGGCCAAGCCAATATGTTATTGTTATTAGTGTCTATACACACTTTTAATGTGTTATTTGTACAGTGTTTCTTTTACAAAATCAACCATATTCTTTAAATAGGTGTTGTAAGGGACACAAACAGAGATGAGTCTTGTAGTGATTGGATTTGTAAGTGCTATCCCTTATTTCTTATTGCTCACTTCACTTTTAAACTCATTATAAATTTACCCAAGTTGTCTATATATTAAACACTTATAAAGATTTTTAAAAATTCAGTTGTTAAATAGATAGCGGGTTTATGGAGAATAATCAATCATACTTTATGATGGGAAAATACATATTTTAACATACATTGTTATAAGAATAAATACACAAAACAAAAATCACTATCATATTGTGACAGTCAATTTACAATTCTTAACAAATGAAGGACATAAGTTTTATTCTGATTCAGTCAAGATTCTCCCTGTTTTTGCTGAGTGTCTTTCAATTATGACCAATTGTTCTGCATTGATATGGTTAATTGCTTGCTGTAGACAATTATCTTACTCTCTCTGCACTTCTGCATAGCTGGCCTCTTGTGTCCACCCAGTTTAATATGCTCTGCACCATTCTGTGCTTGATTCATCTTACGAAGTGTCAATACTGTCAAATATGTTAATCTTCGCGAGTGTCCATACCATCAAACACTTTAGTCCTTTGTTTCTGTACCAAGAGTTCTCTTTGTTTTTCTATGCTGGGCTCTTCTTTCTGGTTGTAGTAACAGTCCTCCCTTTTGCACCCAAAAGCAGAACACTGAAAACCAACTCAAATATGAAGCACTAACTTGCTCCTTGTATTTCATTCTAAGAATGAATCGCTCACCATATTTAGTCATTCCTATTCTGTTTATATCTTTCTACTGGAAGCAAAACCTAGCCTTTAACTGTTCTGTCACATATTGCCCAGTATAATGAAGGCAACAGATGTGTATGGCTTTTCTAAGTTTTCTTTTAATTTATAAAAATATGTGCTGTAGAAACATGGCAGAGCCTTTAACCATTTATTAATTGGTAGTAGAGAAGTAAAATCATAGTTCTAGTTTAATGCTTTAATTTGCTTACATTTTCTATGAAAATGACAGCTACTTAAAAGATTCATGTGTGTATGTATATATAATACATAGAAAATTGAACACTTTAATATCATAGATCAAATATAGAAACTATTTTAAAAATGAAGTCACAGTAATTACATTTGATTAAATATTTCTAAATAAATGCTGATTATTAGAAGCCAGTTCTCATAGATAACTGCTGTCTTCTCAGTGTATCTTTTTAGATATCCCGTGTTAAAGAACACACAGTGAGATGATTTATCATCAAACAACAAATTATTAAAATAGAGAAACAGGCCAAAGTCTACTTGCATCTATTTATACTGTTTCTTGAGCAAATCACCATTGTTTCTCTGGGTTCTTAGGCCTTTGGACTCTGACTGGAAGTACACTTCCAGCTTTTCAGGGTTTCCAGTTTGCAGACAACAGACTGTGCTACTTAGCTTCCATAATTGTGTGAGCTAATTCCTTATAATAAAACTCATTAGATAGATATAGGTACAGGTATAGAAATAGGTATAAGTGTAGGTATATAGGTATACATCTTACTGGCTCTATTTCTCTGGTGAACCCTGACTAGTAGAGAGGGTAAAAATAAATTATAACTATTACAGTGCATACAAATTATACTTACAAGTATAGTGCTATTTACTTAAAGATGTGTAAAATAATTTATTGATGATATAAAAAAAAGAAGAAAGGATTTTCACAGTCATTAATTTAGTCACCTAGAATATAATGCAATTATTTGTTCCTTCTCTGGGGATTTTGTTGAAAGAAAGAAAGAAAGAAAGAAAGAAAGAAAGAAAGAAAGAAAGAAAGAAAGAAAGAAAGAGGCAATAGATACCTATGAACTCTAATTCTATTTAGAAAAAGTAGAGCTCTGACATATTAACAGAGGAAATTGCTTTTTCAATTGCCCATATGGCTAAAACTTCACAGCAAAAACACTCACAATATAATGAATTACAAAAATTAAAGCTATTAAAATGTTGTGTTATTAGAGAAATAACTATTTTGTACAGATTAAGGTGTGCCATGGCGGTATGAATAGAATGTTGCCATTGAAAAGTCCATGCTGTCACCGGGGCCACATTCAAGGAAATGGACAGAGACGTGTGGGTCATAACGGGACATGGTGAGGTGGAATCGTGAGCTGGAAACATGAGCATTCTTCACTTTACATGATTTGATAGATAATGGTTTAAAATTGATTTGAGAAAGAGCAGAAAGGGAGAGAGAAGGAAAGAGAGAGAGACAGAGAGACAGATTTGTTGCTTTACCTATTTATATATCTGTTTATTGATTTTTACCCAACCGCTGACTGCGGACAGAACCTGCAACAACCTTGGTGTTTCGGGATGATCCTCTAATCCTGCTGAGCTTCCTGGCCAGGGCTGATAGATAACAATTTTAGAAAGCTGAATGGGAAAATGAAAATATGTGTTAAATATCTCATTTCTTTATCTATAAAATAGGAGAGAAAGTGGTACTCATAATGCAAATGTAAATCAAGATACAGGCAAAGTCTCTGTTGGAAAATCTCATTTCCAGACATATAATTAATCCAGAAACAAATTCAACCTAGAATATGTTTCAAATGTAAATTTAGGGCTATTGGAAGTTCTATATAATGGAAATAGTTATTAAAGAGTATATTTTTCATACCCAAACATAACTTTAACAGCTTATAAAAAGCCATTCTTACTTGCTTAAATGGCAGAAAGCCAACTAGATAGACATCATTTGAACACTTTCTAACAATGTTATTTTTAGTTTAGTTAAGAGTGAAGCACAAAATATAAACATTAATTTGAATCCATTTACCTATAAAATGATTTAATATTGATTGTAGGTAGTATTCTCCATGAATAAATCCATTGTTATATTTATAGCACCAATTAAGATCACTTTATTAAAATCATATTTTAATACATTCTGGCTTAGGCCTAATGCATTTTTTAAAAATATACAATTTATTACAATTTACTTATAATAGCTATTTTGGTCACTTTTTGCAAGATATAGAGATTTTTTTTTTCAACTGTGAATCAAGGAAATTTGAGGAAAACAATTAAATCTATAAAATGTGAACTTGCTTTGATCCTCTCACTGCTTTCAATAACATTCAGTAACTTAAAAGTTCAATACACTGCTTTACCATTTCAGTTAGTGCAATATCCCAGAAAATAAAGAATTGGTCTATGTACACTTCTAATATGAAAGATCATTACTTTTTCATTGAAAATGACTTCTCTGATCATTACAGAATGGTAATTATTCTCTGTGTCATCACTAGTCTTGAATGTATTAACACAGTCATTGTTTAGAAATCAGTTAATACATCATTGAGACTGAAATCTGCAGGAAATCGGGTACTGCTCCCTTTCATGAATAGGCCTCACAAAATGCCATGGGAATGAATGTGAAGCAGGCCTGAAATACCAAGTAGGGCTGTGACAGTGTGGAGAAGGCTACTGCCGCCCTTGATGGGCCTTGCTCTTTTTCCATATCCAGGGGATTATTAAATCTGTAAAAGTACTTAGTATTAGATTTTACAGAAGCCAGTTAAATAATCAGAATATTATCCTTTTCTGGAATCACAGTTGAAAGAAGCAAGATAAAGGCCCATCCAAATTATTTCTGTAGCCAAGTTTCTTGGGAAAGAAAACATACTACTCTCTCTTCATTAGAAAGTAAAAAGCCATCCTTACACAAATCTTGTCCTTTTATTTCCTTTTGCCTTTATAATCATATAATGTTTATATTTTTACTATTTTTTTCAGTGGTTTGCAGTATCATTTTGGACCCTTATTATTGTTAGACTGAAAATAGACATTTTTGAAGATTCTTCTCTATCTTCTTTGAGAACAAGATTACTGAAAGCAAAGGGGAAAAGGAACTTAGATATTTTCTGCTGTTTTGGCAAAGGGCCCAGGAAGGCCTTCATGAATTAGCAGTTAACTTAGCTGCCAGAGTGTCTGGTTCCTTTCTTGTGAGTCTGACACCAAGATGCGAGTCTGTTTTTCCAGTGAAAGGACCTTTGTTAGGGGTAAGGGCTAATGACTCTTTGGGGAGGTTCCGTTTGTTCCTGGTTAAGTTGGACAAAGTTATTGAATTATTAAAAGGATGTGAAATCAGTGACCAAAGAATTGCACTTGTAGCTGTTTCTCAGCGTTTTTGCAGCAGTGTCTCTAATGGCGTAGGACAATAAACCAGGGACACCGAATGGACTGCCTGGTGTGCCATTGCCCCATTCCCAAAACTTCGGGAAAGTTTTATATGCAATGCTGTAAACCATATGTGTTTTATTATAAAAATAATGTTTTATATTATTATATGAGATTATTTATCTTTTGCTTAATGGCTAAATTAATTCTCCAGTTACTGAAAATCTAGGTTGAAAGGAGAAACATCACTACTTATCAGCTTCCTTGTCTGGGCAATGCCCTTCTGTGAAAAAAGAATTACAGATATACATATAGATACAAATGTGGAACAATATTCAAGTGCTGGGATGCTGTTTCCAAAGGAGTGACACCATCTGGCATTGAAATTTTTAATAAATGAATCTTATTTACTAGGACATGTAGTTAATTGTGCCATGCCAAGGAATGATCCATTGACTTCACTCAGTCTTTTTCACTAGACTGGACATGTGCAGTGAAGAAAGTAACTCATACATTTTTTAAACCATTAACACTACAATTTTTGTCACGTGTAAAAAAAGGTAAAAAAAAAAAAAAAACACTCCAAACTGCATGTATTTCCAAATGATCAAGCCTCTTTTTCCACCTCTTAATTTCTGTTATAAGAGTATCATTAAGTACATTGTAACAGTTCACAGGCTTACGGTTTGTGAATGTGGATGCTCAGCCTTGAATGATACCTGCTAAATAATTCCAATGGGTGAGCAACTTGTTAGGTAAACAATGAATCCTTTCAACCTTATTCTCACATTTACCCATTGTCAGGACATCATTATTTCCCTCTTTAAAGAAAAGCAGCAGATAGATTTTGACTAATGTATTCTATGTGCCAAGTAAATATTTATCTCTGTAGATAAAAACATCTTAGATCACTTCAAATTCCATTATAAATATAGCGTTTCAGTCATTATTTTAACTTACCCTCTGCCACCCAGCTGCAGACAGAGAAGACCAGGATGCAAATAATTTAAAGCTCAAGAATCTCAGTAAAATATGTCATGCTATTGCTGAGTTCAGAATACAGAATGGACACAGTGTGAACCCCCACTCTCGCATTTTATGTGTTAGAGTGTAGTCCCATCTAAGTATATATCTCTATGTTTCCCAGTTGAACGAAATATATACATGTTAATATTTGAGAAAATTCTTTAAAAGTAATTTTATAATTAAATCTGTCTTCATAGATATATATTTCTATATGTGGGGGGAAAAACCAACAAAATGACCAAAATGCTCACTGTTAATTTATATAAATTGTTATGTTACAAAATTCAACTGAGTGAATTTGAATATGTAACTGGTTTTATTAAGCAATTCATAATATAGTCAGCATCCCATTTAGCGATCAGAAGGATATTTGGAGGTGTTATACAAAATAAAAGTTTTTTTTATAGGAAGAAGGATGAGGCAAGGGAGATATTAACAGAACAAAAGAAAGGGTTTTTTTGTTTGTTTGTTTGTTTTATGTTTTTTTTTTTTTTTTTTTTTTTTTTTTTTTTTTTTTTTTTTTTTTTTTTTTTTTTTTTTTTTTTTTTTTTTTTTTTTTTTTTTTTTTTTTTTTTTTTTTTTTTTTTTTTTTTTTTTTAGACCAGGACATGTTTCTTTTGGAGAGAAGATACAGGCAAAGGATTTTATCATGCAGTTAGGTGCCTCTTCTTTCTGTAAGGGGTGGAAGGTGCCTACTTGACTAATTGCTGGTGCTTAACTAGAAAATTCTAGACTGCTTGATTAAGATTATATTTCTGGGAAAGTTTGAAATAAAATTAGGTCAGGTTTAAAATCTAGGTTTTTCATCATGAGCTTTAGCACAAGAGATGCCACTTTGGGGTTGTAGGTAGAAATTAAGTTCTTCCAAGAGATCATGAGAAAAGTGTTTCAAAGACTCATGCACACGAGATTGTGGTGCAGCATTGTTTATTCATATGGAGACAGCAGCTGCTCCCTGGGTTTCCAATGTCCCACCTCCCTCTGTGCCACCATGGAAATATTCAACTGTGTCTTCAGCAAAGTCAAGGCAAAAACCAGTGACTAAAGTTTCTGCTTGCTATTAAAGTACACTCCAGTCCAGCATCTGGCTGACTTTGTGGGTGTTTCCAGCTTCAGTCCATTTCAGTCTGAATTCTGGAGCCTGCATGTGGGATTGCATGGCCATGGGCCTCATGGTTGCTCAGGCCACTTGGAGAGAACAGTCCAGTGCACTGTGCTAGTGCAGGTCGAGGGGAGTGGGAAGAGGGAGAGAGAGGCGGGGGGAAATGGAGGGGGGAAGATGGAGAGGGATAGGGAGAAGGAGAGGGAGAGGGAGAGATTGAGATTCTTAGTTCCTCTGGTTATATTAGCTTGGATATGGGACAGACCAGATGTTTCTCAAAATGACCAATCATCTTCTTAAACTTTCCGAGTCTTTGGATAGGTCCACTTCCCAATCAATCCCTTCTTTCCCCAGGCTAGACTGGCAGGCTTCTATGGTCAACCACCTTCCCCTGTGCCATTTTGACTTTTCTTGTGCCAGTGGCAGCTTTCCCTTGCTCCCACCTGGTGATCTGGTAAAAGATGGTGGAAGGGAGCTGTGTTAATCCTCTCGGCAGAGCACAATACTGTGGACCCTGGAGTGTGAAGCTATAGCAAGTAGGTTTATGCTTCCCAGTTTGTTAAGCCACTATATAAGTCTCTTTTGTTTTCCTTTCGTTTTTTAAAAACATTTTATTTATTTATCTTTAGAGGGGAAGGGAAGGAGAGAGGGAGAGAGGGAGAGAAACATCAATGTATGGTTGCCTCTCATGTGTCCCCTACCGGGAACTGGCCAGCAACCCAGGCATGTGCCCTGACTGGGAGTTGAACCTTGATACCTTGGTTCACAGGCCCTCGCTCAATCCACTCAGTTACACCAGCCAGGGCTGTTTTCCTTTCTTAATATCTAGCTGAACACTGTGGTGATAAGGCTGTGGTTCTCTCTTTAACAAAGTTTATGTTAAGTCTTATTGATTTTAATCTTTCCACCAATTATTCAAAATATTCTTTGAGCATTTTAAAATAAGGGCACTTTATTTTTTTTCAAGCTTGGCTTTCTATTTTTGTCCCAAAATTGATTTATTCTAATCTTCTATGCAGTTCTTCATAAAATTTTCTATTGTGTACAAGCTTGTTCTTTAAAAGGTTCTTGTTCTTGTAAGAACCTTCAGCTATTTTTGTTTTTTTCTGGGTAGAAATCTCAGTTTACTAAGTCAAACGTGTAATAAATAAATATTTATTTTTTAACTATAAATATTTATTTTCTATTTGAGCCCTATTCCATCAGACTCAAACTTGTAATCTAGATCATTTCAGTTTCCCCTGTCCTATTCTAGGTACTACAACAAGGTTTCCAAGGGTTTTACATCATCCCAAGAACATCAGAGGTTAAGTTGGTCACCTAGTTTTAAGTGCACTCTGTCCATACTGACTTCTACTGAGTCATTCATTGACTAGCTTATTTCTCAGTGATCAATCTGTACAGATCCCTACGAATTTTTCCCTTGTTCTCATCTGGTCCATTAAGTTCAGCAAATCAATCTCTCTCTCTCTCTCTCTCTCTCTTCCTCAATATCGTGCTCAGACAGAGATATCCTTTTTGTTCCTTCCATGACATCATGGTTGGGGAACTTTTTTGAACTCTACTAAACCTCAATCTGTCTAGAAATTCCATGCACTGTGTGTGTGTGTGGGGGGGGGTTGCCTCATTTTCTTTTGCATTATTCTGCTGCTGCTCTGTGTCTTGGGACACTTTCTAAGGCTCTATTGCATAACATATACTTCAGTCATTTTTCCCTGGAGACTCACTACTTCACTAAGGTGTTACTGGTGGATAAGGTACAAGTACACTCTGGTCTCAATTGCCTGAGATATGTCCAGGATGAATGGGTTGTATAAAATAACACAATGTATTACAGAGTAAATTGAACTGGCCATTTATCTGTTTCTACATCCATGTTTTCTTCCTTTTCCTTCTTTAACAGCAAGGTATTTTTTCTTCTTTCAATTGCAGACTTTTCCTCTTACCTGAGATCCTTGTTCAATCTCCTACTTGCTAAGGCACTTGTTTCTATATTTAATTGGTGTCTATATACTAACCCATCCTGAAGACAGTGATGATGATGGCAGTAATGATGACAGCTGTATTAGTCTGGGACAAGTCAGGAAAAGACAGCCCATGCCAGGCATAGAATAGAGGGAAAGTAGCATAAGAAACTAGTTGTACAGGCCATAAAAGAAATGAGAAAACAGTTGGGTGATAGTGTGGCACTCAGAACGTAGCAACAACTGAAAGCTGCTATAGCCCCTATAGCTGGAGGTACAATGGGATAAGATGGTGATACCAGAGCTCAGGGACTGATAGTCTCCAGGGGTGCTCACACTCTGAAGTAGAGACAGCTTTTGCTGAAACCTGGTATGGAGCTGAAAGAATGAGAAATAGAAATATCTTGACTTCTTTTAAGTGTGTCCAGGATCTTGACACTAATTAGAAGCCAATACACAAAGGCACCTGGGGAACAGAGGAGTCAGACAGCTGTGGTGCGGGTGGTGGAGAGCCGAGCAAAGGGCATCTGGAAATGAATCGGAGAGTAAACAAGCCAATCACAGTACCGATAGCCAAGGAATAATAGCACATGTAATTTTACTAACTTGCAATATCAGCACTAATATTATCTATACATTACGGGAGAGAAAAGTAGTCCAATGTTATGTTAAAAATGGTAATAAGGATGAAGAACAGGTTGTTTAGGGTGTAGGGAAAATCAGAGAGGAATAGAAAAATATGCATCTTTCTCTTAGTCACCTTTAGACTAATTAATGTTAAAATCAATATATATCTTTTCAGTAAATAAAAACTAATGTGAAAATAATTATCTTCCATTAAAAATGTCTTAATTCCCAGTTCTCCTTAGATTTACTTCTCCATCTCTCTCAACTCTTTTATAATCAATCTTTTTGAAATATTTGCCTCTAATTCATACATTTTACTTACTCTATTCCTTGCAGTATCTTATAATTCTCCCATGTTATTGAAAGAGTCCTTGATGAGGACCTGAAATGATTTTTTTTTTTTTTACCATTAAAGGCAGTGGGTATTTTTCATTCCTTCTTATCTGTCTTATTTCTCTTTTTATTGAAAATGTTTATTTTATGCCTGTTAGCATAAAAGGCACTGCAATTTATTTTTGATTTTTGATTTTCAGGAAGTAAGTTGGAGAAGGTAGAAGAGAAGGCCCCTTCTATACCTTCTCATAAACATTATGAAGACATCAAGCATTTCTACTTATATCTCATTGTCTAGAACTAAGTCATAGGTCCATATTAGCTTAAAGAAATACTGGGAAATAAAATCTTTTAGGAGAGTGGCAATATGCTTTTCTAAGAGTCGCTTTCTGTTATTAAAAATGAATGGATTTTGTGAGGTTCCTAGCACTTTCTGTCAAAGAGATTATGTTTGATATAATCTCTTTGTCTCATTTGTCTTCAGTTGTCTCAATAAAATATTAAGTAGATTATTAAAACAACACAATGGAGCTAAATATGTCAAGAGAGAACATGACAAATCACCTTAGAATTCAGGAAAGTAATACACTGAGATGATTGCATAAGAGTTTAGGAGTTACTTATTTTTTGCTCATTTAAGGAATTTAACTGACTTTAATATAAAATATGCCCAGTTGATGTTTTTCTTTCCTTTGTAAATATTCAGATATTCAATTATAAGTAGCAAAGTAGTAGGATTTAACAATATTTTGCCTACAGTGATAAATGGACAGAAAAGGGGGTAAAAGAGTTTAGGGTGTTTGCAAATGAGTGATTATAGTGGCATATCACATAATCAAGCTGGACATAAACAAACCTGGGAGAGGGCTATTAAAAGGGTATTTATAGCAAGAGGGTTAGAGAAAGGTTAGGAATTTTAATGTCTGAAGTCCACATTTTAAACCTAGTTGAATTTCTAATGAAAGCAAAGCTAAATGTGGAAAAGGGTTTCTACTGTAGAGTAGAGATGAGAGCTCAAGAACCAGAGAGGTTGGGTTGTGGCTGATTCATCAAGGTTGATGGTGAAGAAGCTGAGTATGATAATGACATAGGGAATAATTTTTTTTTTTTGCCCTAAGAGATGATTGCAACAAATGATCAGGCATAGTTTAGTAGATGGTATCGAGATACAAGAGAGGGTAGAATAAGAGAATGTAATAAAACTTTAGATATCATTAATTCCTCCAAAAGCAGTTTGTGTTGAGTGGGGAGGAATTAATGACCTGAATGTAAGTGTTAAAGAGGAATAAGAACAGTTAAGTCAGCTTTTGGTCCTGTGGTTTGTGAACTGAGAAAGAAAAATATTAAAAAGACTTTGTGTTAAGATTAGTTTTGTTTAAGAATTTCTAAAAAGGGGAGCCAGGTATTAATGAATGGTAAACAGCCAATGAGAACATTTAGCCCTAGGGGATTTGCTGGTCACAAATTAGAAGACTGAATGCATGAAGGAGAGTGGAAGATGATAGGGAAGATAAGAGTGTATAGACAGTAACATAAAAACTGGTATTTATTGGCATAGAGAAGCAGATAATGTATGACCTGAGATCCTGTAGTCTGAAATGAAGGTGAGCCCAAACACCTATTAACCCAAGCTTTGCTCTTTTCCAATGATTTACTGAAAGCCAGATCCATGAAGTTTTGGGGGTTTTTTGATGGTTAATGGGGGAGCTTTATTGTGATTGTTTGTTTGAATGTATCAGACTTTGTATAGTTGCTTTATGTATTTGATTTAATTATTTTCAGTAGAACAATCAATTTTGCAGTAAAGTTGTTCTTCTCTCAGGAATGCAATAAATGAATGGAGAACACTGCTACCTATCATACTCTGTTAGCTATGATTGTATATAAAGAATTTCCATCTAGATTTTACACAAATGTGCTTAAAATATCTCCAGTTGAAAATGACCAAATTAAGACTCCTCCCAAAACAAACAAAAAACTTAAGTTGATACAAATATGTTTGTTTTACATAGAAATCTATATACAAGTATTTTCAAAAGCATAATTCAAGAGTAGAAACATATTTATGAAGTATATAAATATATTATGAAATTTCCATAAGTGTATATTGGCATGGAAATAAAATCTTTAGTACTTGAGCTGTCCTCTAACTAAGTTACAAAGGGTCTGAGAGACTGAACATGCAAATGGAAAACCACCAGACTTTGTATAAGAAAGTAAAACTCTAATTCACAATGTTTGTAACAACCAGTCCATGAAGCCAACCTACAATCTCTTTACTAATTGGCTACAAATGGTAATAACTTGATCAATAAATAACAGCTTTCCTAATTTTGCTCCAGCTTTCAACTTAGGACCAACCAGGATGTTCAACTATACAACCTAAGGAACCACACAAGGTATTCTGATTCTAGTTAGTTGGTCTCCAGTTTCCCCATACCAGCAACTTCCGATCAGAATCTTCCATTTCCCACCATGGGGCTCTCTCACTCTTCTGTGTGTCTTTGAGTCTCTGCCAAAGGATAATAATGGTGGCTGACTTTCTTGCTTTATAGCAAGCTCTAAATAAATAGCCTTTGCTGGTTGTGTTTTAGATGGTCTTCCTCTACTTTTATAGGAGTTATATGAAATTGTTCCAATAAGTACAAGTAAGCAGATGGACAATGAATATTTACTCTGAGTCAGATCTATGAGATAAAATATGGTGATTTTTTAAATGATAATATGTTAGTGTCCTTTAAGATGTTAAAAGAGAATCTCTCCCTCTTCTTACACAAATAAGAAGGAAATACTTTTTAAATAGGCAAGTTCTTTGACTACACACCTTAATATTGATTTTAAGGCTTGGTGAAAGGCTCATATTTTAGGGAGAAAAAAATGGTTTCCACTGGAAGAACAGGATGAAAATGTTATTGTTTTAAGAAGAAAAAGAATAAGTAGTTTCTTGTTTGAAATTCACATATGAATATAGCATATTTGGCCTTACATTTGCCAGAGTTTATAGAAAAATTTATCTCTGGAAACAATATTTAATATGGTAGAGTATAGATTCTAGGAAGGTTTATATCCATAATAATAACAACAACGATATTAAAAACAATTAAAATAATGGCATCTATTATTTACTGATGGCCCACAATACTTTAGCCTGCTGTTGAATTCATTTAAAAGCAGGCTAATACATACTTCTCATTTAAGTCTAACAAAAGTCCCATTCAGTAGAGTTTATCTTTGTTTTAGAAATGAGGAAACTATATATTTTGGAGATTAAACCCTTGTCTGAGGTAACGATCCAAAAGAACCTATGCACCCCACGGTTCATAGCAGCACAATTTACAATAGCCAAGTGTTGGTAGCAATCTAGGTGCCCATCAGTAAATGAATGGATCAAAAAACTATAGTACATTTACACAATGGAATTCTATGCAGCAGAAAGAAAGAAGGCACTCCTGCCCTTTGCCACAGCATGGATGAAACTGGAAAGCATTTTACTAAGCAAAATAAGCCAAGTGGTGAAAGACAAATACCATATGATCTCACCCTTTGACAGGAACCTAATCAACAAAATAAACAAACAAGCAAAATATAACCAAAGACACTGAAATTGAGAACAGGCTGACACTGACCAGAGGGGAGAGGGGAGGGAATTTCAAGGGAAAAGGGGAAGGGTTTACAGGAACAAGTATAAAGGACACATGGACAAAAATTAGGGGGGGGTGGAATTGGGAAGGAGGTGGGGAGGGCTTGGGCTGTGGGCTGGGATGGGAGTAAAAGACAGAAAACTGTACAAGAAAAACTATTAAAATAAAATTTAAAACAAAACAAAACAAAACAAAACAAAAAATGAGGAAACTAAACTTTAGAATATTCACATGACTAGTGGCAAGACTGAAATTCAAATCCAGTGGTAAATGGCTTACATATCATTTGCGTAGTAGTTCTAAGATTTTTCTGAACCTTTTGGAATAATTATCTAAACAATACTTTTAAAAAGTCAAGTTTGAAAGAGGTTCTCTAGTAGTCCTACTTTTTTGATATCATTATTTGTTTTTGCTTTAGTTTTGCTTTAAGGCAGTAACAGTAAGAATTTCAATAATTTTATTTCTTCATTCAATATGCATTGAGCATTTATTCTCTGTGATGCACTCTCTGAGGCATAGCAGATAAAAAGTGAAAAAACCTTTGCATACCAATTGCTTACCATCCAGTAGAAGGTATATGCACGAAGAAAACAATGGAATGCTACTTATCTGATGAAGAGGGAGAGGGAGAGGGGGAAGAGAGAGAGACAGAGAAAGATTCAGGGGGGGGGGATATGTAAAGAAGGTTTCAGAAAAAGGATGGCATTATTTCTTTCTTTTTGTTAACAAGTGTTTGCTAAACACTGACTTTTTATTAGGAACTATTCTAAATGCTGGAGATATAAGGCATAGTTTCAGTGTTTGTTTTGTTTTGAAAATTTTATTTATTTTTAGTCGAAGGGGAAAAGAGGGAGAAAGAAAGGGGGAGAAACATCAATGTGTGGTTGCCTCTCACATGCCCCCTACTGGGAACCTGGCCCACAACCCAGGCCTGTGCCCTGACTGGGAATTGAACTGGAGACCCTTGATTAGCAGGCAGGTCGTCAACCCACTGAGCCACACAAGCCAGAGTCCAGTTTCTGGGTTCAAATTTATTACATCCTAAAGGATGAGACCAATGTGCACACAAATAATAGCAGTGTTATAGGTTGCAAAGAAAACATCTTTTACTCTGCTTAGATTGCCAAGGAAAATAAAAATGTAAAAAAGTATATTAGTTAGTCAGGTGATTAAGTAGGGGAAGGGAAGACTTGCGCATAAGGGGAGCATGTTCTGGAAATTTTTGATTGTTGGAGTTGTTCATTTATTATCAAAATTGGGGAAAGAAGAATTAAGAGAAGTCCTATTGAGCACTCACTTGGGTGCTTACATATTTTTTGTTTCATGTAAATAGCAGTTCATTCCTCTTGATGATTAGGATTTATCAGCCAGACTGATGATTTCTTTCCTTGCCATCAGAAGCCTGAAGTGTTGAGAAGCAACTGTAGCATACATTTTATTGAGACTACTGATGTGCATTCTCTTGGAAGGAGTCCAGTCTGGGAACTTAGAATTCTAGAAGCTAAACTGAAAAATGGGAAGCATGAATCCTGCAATTTGGTCACTGGGATAGATGAGGAATGATAAATTCACCCTTTGGTTCCAGACCTATTTTTTAAAATTTATTATGTTCATTTTACCATGTAAGAGTTCTTAATTTGGGGTGAAATCCATGATCTGGAGTTTTGTGTCCCATTCTTACAGTATCACCTCTTAAATCTAGCACTTCAACCAATTATTCAAAATTCTGTCCAAATTCTCCATTAGACTGGCAGTCCCAGGGACGTGCAATATGTAATTGGATTGGTGGATCCTGTGTTCCTTTGCCCACTGTCACATGCCCGTTGCTTTAGAGTGTCTCCCTTGGATTGAGGTGATGTTATACATGATTGTTTTCTGGTGGATTAAACATTTTGCAACTTTGTCAAAAGTTTGTAGGTAGAAAAGGAAAATTTATATCTAAAATGTGTGTCAATTCCCATCAAGATGAATCATTGCCCTTTCCAGAATCAAAAGATACCATGAGGTCAGCTTGCCAGCAATTGCCGTTTGGTCTCCCAGAGAGATGATTTTCCTGGAATTATCTGGGTTCTGCACTGAATATTTTGTGTCCTAGAGAACCTCTCAGTGTTTGGCAAACTGGAACTGTCCATCATCCTAGATGATGCTTTATTAGGGGCTCTGTTTCAGTCTCTATTGACAGTAGGTTAGACACTGGGCAGCAGCAGTGGCTAGATTAACTTTTATAATAGGAGTCCAGGTTATTGGGCCCATGGATAGGCTCTGTCTTTGTCATTACGGCTTGTTCATTTATAAGCCCAGTGTGCCATAATTTACATAACTGATGTTAGAAGCTGGCTTAGTCAATGGGCTATCATTATGTCTACTTGTTTGTTTAAGCTTTTTGTGTGATAGATGTTCATTCATGGACACTAACATGCAATGCAAAGATTGTATATTATTACTCCCACTGGTCTGCCCATATGTCTTCACCATAGACTTCTAATTTTTTTTTTTCCCCTTGGCTCCAGGTCCCAACCAACAAGCGGAGGCATTTGTCAATGCTCATGATTTTATGCATATTCTTCTATCCAGTTGCCCATATTTAAAGTTCTGTTCTCTTTAACTGAACTCCTTTTACTGTATCAAAGATTTATTTCTGCATACCAAATTATCCCCTCCCCCAAATTAGTGGCTTAAAACAGCAAACATTAGTTTTTCAAGATTTTTCTGTTTGATGGCTGCTCTGATCATCTAGTCCAGGCTCACCTGATCTCAGCTGAGTCCCTTTATGCATCTTTATTCAGCTGGTGGGTCCAGTGGGTTCTGACTTTTCTAGGACTATCTCAGCTGAATGACTTTTTTTCTGTTTCACATTCTATTTTTGTAGGTTAGCATAGGCATGTCATCATAGGAGTAGGAAGGCTCCATGAGAATAAGCAGAAACATTCAAGCCTCTACTTTCCTCAGAACTGCTTCTGTGCATTGGCCAAAACAAGTCCATACCCAGCCTGGCATCAATTTGGGATTGCACTGTGAAAGAAGTAGGTATAGTTAAACATGAAACATTGGGAACCAATAATAAAACCATTCCACCTCAGGTACCAATGTATTTGTCAGGGTTCAATTGGAAAAAAAAATTACTATGATTTATTTTGGAAGGTAGATGTTTAATATAGGGATCAAAGTTATACAACTGTGGGTGGAAATAGAGAAGTGAAGGTCTGGATGGGAGAACCTGGAGGACTGGAGAATAATCATTAACCCTGTCAATCTAATTTACTTGTGTCGGCAGGCAAGTGGACAATCAGAACTCTGGACATGTCTGAGAAAATGAAGTCATCTGGCCACAAGAGTGAAGCCAAAAAGAGGGGTTCATGGTCATGGCTGTGAGAACTACCACCTGTGTGGCAGGTGTTCCCAAGTGTGTGTGGGGAGATTTGAGGCTGATTTTGGTTGGCAAAGTTAGTAGCTAGAGAGCCTGGTTAGATACAGAACAAGAGTGGGATGGAGGACAAATTGGGACTAACTATTTTTCTCACTTTAGTACTCAAAGAACATAAAGTAGTCTCCCATTCATTTATTTTCTACATAGTGTATCTCCATACAATGGTCACATTGGCATAAACATTTATTTCAAACTTTACTAGGTTTACTCATGTTTTACTTGTTAACTATATATAATGACATTTTCTTTTTCAATCTCATTATACCACTCTCCATCTTTCTCCTGCCTCCTTCTCTCAATATTTTTAATCTACTTCCTTAGATTCTGTACCCTGAAAGAAATTTTTATCAGTGCCCTTTCCTTGAGTTTTGTCATTATTTTCTTTCAACTAAAATCTTTATCTGACTTGTAGCCAATTCTATTAGGCCCCACTTCTCTATAAATTAGGTGTAAATCAGTATTAAATTGAGCCTGCCTTCAACTGAGTGGCTTTATGGAGATCTTATGTCCTAAAACAGGATTTATTCTAATGGGGAGTGCAGGCCCTATTGGATATCAGAAAAGATGTTTTGGTACAAGAAGGAGACTTGCATTTTTTAAGTAACTTGATGCATGTACGCACAGTCCTCATACATGGATAAATCTTCTGAGAAACACCAGGTTGTAATTTTTAAAAATTTAAAAGTGGCTGTGTCAGGGGCTGATATCCAGGGAATAACTTCTTGAAAAGGACTGATGCATGCTTGCACTATACAGCTTCAAAGGCTGGGACATAGAGCAAAGGAGTGGAATATAAAAATAATTCTCCTTCTTAATATATCCTCTTATAATTTTCAAAAGTCTATTTGCTGTGATGCAAGAAAGAGTGATGCATTTGTGACATACACGTTTCAAATTATGAATGTATAATGTGAGTTAATAGATTAAAATGAACTTCTCTGCTACCAAGCTTAATGCATTTATTAATGGTGGATATATCTGTCATTATGTTTCAACATAGCTCTCATGTACTCACCCAAGTAATGGTTGATTATATATAATACTATTAAGTTATTAAGCTACAAAGTTGTTTTTTACATCATAAATTACACTAACAATATGCGTTTGAAAGTACAAAGAGTATAGGAACCAGAGGTATCAATAATGTCCCAAATAGTGGAGCACAGCCAAAACAAAAGAATTTCCCCATGACAAGACATTTTATTCCTGTGTTTTAAAACAAAATCATTTTGGTGAACACAAACACATATAGTATTAAGGGTCAAATTCATTAGCTTTCATTATTTTTCTCTTTACACCTTTACATTTGTATTTTCTGAATGGATACAGATCTCTTAATAACCTGCAAAGAATATGTTGGCCATGAGAAATATATTTTAAAATGCTATCATTTTAGGGGCAGCAGAAAATGTTGTCAACAGTCAGAAATTCAACTGTTCTTTAGTCTTTCTTCATTCCAATGGCAAGAAAACCTTGGAGTACATTTTATATTGCTTTCAGTGAACTTTATTCATGCATAAAACTATATAGAACAATATCAAAAGATCTGATATTAGAACATTAGAACATTGTTTTTGTTAGAATTTGAAGCATATAATATATAATGCAGGGGCATAAGAGCTGATGGTTGAATGGTTTTTATGTAGAAAGGCAACTGAGAGGCATTGTATAGAAAGTGATTTAAAGAATTCTTAACTCTATGATACAAATCATGGTGAGTCAGTCACTGTGATTTTCATAAAGGCATAGCTATTTTTTAAATGAGACTGAACTGAACCAAAAGTCACCAATCTATTGTATTTAATACTTTTTTTGTGATACTCGTAGATAAACATTATATTAACATCATTAAAATATTACTTTTATTCCTAGAGATATTTTAGAAATGATACAAATTAACTCAAAATTAAATCAAAGGAAGTGTTCTTTCTTGCATGTGTACATATTTCCCCACATATGCACTTGATGTGTAAAATGTCATAAAACTTCAGTGTGATTCTAATTATTAATGCTATCAATAATGTCTGACAAGAGAGGCAAATTGTTATCAGCTTCAAATTGACGACAGTCCAGACAAACCAATTCATAATCCTTTAAGTATCTTTCCATAATGAAAATATTATCTTCAGAACTACCACATCATCTTTTCTCTTCTTGTCCCTCACCTTACTCTTCTTGCCTTCCCATTCTGACAAGATAAAGCCACTATTTGCTTACTGTGTAATTTGCTCTATAACGGTCTGTCAGCGTATCCGGTTCCATCGGCCCCGATGAGAGTTCATGTGATGTCGCTTTGCCTTTGAAGCAAATATTTTTCTCATAACCCTAGACAGACATCTTCAGACTGACTATATATATATATATATATATATATATATATATATATATATATCTCCAAGAGCATTTAATGAAATCTTGTCTGGAAGAGTAAAAAAATCAGAACCAGTGTAAATATCCTTCAAGTGAACGATTAAATAAATTATGGCATATATAAAAAATAAAATGCTATGCAGGCTTGAAAAATGAGGATAATAAACATATACTGACCAGGAAATATGTTTACAATACTTTTTTTCAAACTACTTTCTAGATCAAAAAAACAAAACCTGATAGGTAAGGTAATCTAAACAAGTTGCCCTAGTCAGTAAATGTTGAATCCAGCATTTGAACCTTAGCCTCATTAGACTTCAGAATCAATGCTCTTTCCTATCATGTACTGCCTTCCCTGTTAAACCAATTTTTATACATATTTTTGTATAACAAACACGCAGTAATAGAAGCTCTGGGATTTAGCAGGCCATGAATTTCTTCATGAATCTGAAAACTATGATGACTCTGCCCTACCAGCAAACTCACATATACATAAAATTGCATGATTTTTTTTTTAATTAAGGTTTTTTTAGAGCAGTTTTAGGTTCACAGCAGAATTGAGGGGAAGGTACAGAGATTTTCCATATACCCCCTATACCCACATATGCATAGCGTCCTCATTAACAACATCATCTACCACAATGTCACATTTTTCTACAACTGATAAACCTACATCAACACATTATAATCACTCAAAGTCCATAGTTTAT
Organism: Anoura caudifer; assembly: GCA_004027475.1. Classification (NCBI taxonomy): domain Eukaryota; kingdom Metazoa; phylum Chordata; class Mammalia; order Chiroptera; family Phyllostomidae; genus Anoura; species Anoura caudifer. Next base: position 24,142 of record PVKU01005779.1, read on the forward strand.
ATATGGTTCACTTTTGGTGTTGTATATTTTATGAGTTTGGAAAAATGTATAATGACGTGTATCCATCATTATAGTATGAGAGTATTTTCATTATTCTAAAAATCTGCTTGTGCTCCACATATTCATCTCTCTCCCCATCCTCAACCCCTGCCAAACTCATCAGTTTGATGATTTTACTATTTCCCTGATTTTGCCTTTTGCAGAATGTTATAGGTGTAACCACATGGTATATAGCCTTTTCTCAGCTTCTTTTACTAAGTAATGTGCATTTGAGATTCCTCCATTCTTTTCATATCTCAATATTTCATTTATTTTTCCGTTTTTATTATTTTATTTTAATTGTTGTTCAAGTACAGTTTTTTGTCTTTTACTCCCATCCCAGCCCACCCCCCAGCCCTCCCCACCTCCCTCCTGTTTCCTCCTGTTTCCACCCCCCACCTTGTTTTTGTCCATGTGTCCTTTATACTTGTTGCTGCACCCTTCCCCTTTTCCCCGATCTTCCCTCCCCTCTCCCTTCTTCCCTCTGGTCACTGTCTGCCTGTTCTCTACTTCAGTGTCTTTGGTTATATCAGACTGACTTTTAAACCAAACACAGGTTCTTTTAATATGTAATACATCTTTTAGTTATCCCATAAACCATTTTAAATCTACATTTGTGTGTCAGGCAATCAGATACTCACTTTTTGTTGTGTTAGTTTCCAGTTGAAGTAAACATGTATAACATTAACTGAACATGTTTATTTTCTTGGCATTTACAGTGTAGCTTATACAACCAAATTAATATTAATAAAGATGAAACATTACCAGGTTGGAGCTGTATATGGGAACTAGTGGTAAAATCTCAAAGAGAATTTTTTCTCATGTTGCCGATTCAGAAAGTATTTAATTTTTTATTCCATGTTTTTCTAAACTTCAATAATTTTGTAATACCTCCTGTTCCCCATGGAAAATTACTTCATATAAAGTAAATTTCTTTCATATAAGTGAGTACTTGCTAGTTTACTCAATTAGGGAAAAAAGAAAAATCATAAATTTGAAGAGGTATAAAATAAATGTAAAATTAGAGAAAAATATAATGTAGGAAAAATTATCGGGCATCAATGCAAGGATGGAAATGACTTAACTATAATCAATTTCATGCATTTGAACCTACACATACTCTAGATCCTAGGTGTTGTGCCTCAATTACAGATTACGCTTTTGATAGCAGAGGTACAAACCATTGTCCACATCACCATCAGGTAGGGACCACTGTTTATTGGCTGTGAAAAACAATGGCGACACTGGTTGCTGGTAACTAATTTGACCCTATCTGCCTTATTTATTTGGAATTTTTTAAAAAAATAGTTTGATTATAATTAGAGATATATGGTGAAGTGATTTTGCCACATATCAACTGCCTGATCTTTTTTTAAGCTTAGAAGAGGAAATAATCATGTGATAAGCATTATAAGGTTGTCAACCAGAGATTTAGCCTGAGGCGAGATACAAGTATATCAAGTCATTTATTGCCCCCCCCCCCAAAAAAAAAAGTGTGTGGTTCCTGCATCTCACTGAATTTGACAACAGATCAACATTTAATGATCTGTGTTAACATCTTGCGTTCCTTAGTTAAGGGCTACTTACCTATGTTTTATTAAATCGCAAGGGTGATTTGAAAAGTGTAATCAATCATTTTTTCCAAAAATTAAAGCAAAAAATATCAAATTCTGGTATTCCAAAAGATTTATACCTTGATATTAAAATATTGTGAAGTTATGAAAATGAATACTTGACTATAGCTATTATGTTTTGACTTTTGGCACCCTTTTTATCTAGGACTCTAGGCCAATACAACTCTTTTGGCTGATTGCACAGGGTAGGGAAATCAGTCCAAGAACAAGCTGCTGCAGTGTCTCCAATAACCAGCCAAAACATACGGACAGGTGATTTCTGTTCTACAATCCAAAATCCCACTCTGTAGATAATGCTGATAGTTTGAACAGGTCAAGCAAAATGAGTGTGCAACTATTTCATTTAATCAAACTGCCTGCAGCTAAAATAGTAGGAGATACCACAGATGTGGTCCGGAACTGTAGAGCACAGAGGCCTCATTTCATCCATGTATTCAAAATGCAAATTCTTTCATTACTGGTGTCAGCCAATGTGTGAAGATGAGCCGGAGTGCTCATCTCTTCAGGGAAGGGGTTAGAGGCCTAGGAGATGCTGATCTTAGCCCACAGAGAAGCTGTGCAAGGCCTGGGAGCTGTGAAAATTGGCTACTTCTGTTGTTTCTACAAAACTCGTACCAGCAACAATAAAATCCAGATTCTAGACTATCTACAAGACTGGCTTTTTAAGCCAAATCTCCTGTACCCACATAACTCTTACTGCATATAGCCATGAGTATAGTTTTCATAAAAATGAAAAATATAACCAAAGACACTGAAATTGAGAACAAGAGAGGAGAGGGGTAGGCATTTCAAGGGAAAGGGGAAGGGTTTAGAGCAACAAGTATAAAAGACACATGGACAAAAACTAGGGGGGGTGGAAATGGGAGGGAGCTGGGGAGGGCTGGGATGGGAGTAGAAGACAGAAAACTGTACAAGAACAACAACTAAAACAGAAAAAAAGAAAGAAAGAAAATGGTTCTGTATTGGCTGGTTGCTTATAGCCATGTTCCCTGCATGTTTTATGTAAGCTCCCATGATAAGAGCCTTGAATTTTTTCTTAGCCAGACAGAAACACTTGGAATATCTCTTTTCCTCTTTGAAACGTGAGAATCAACCCTGGCTGGTATGGCTCAATGTATTGAATTCTGGCCTGTGAACCAAAAGGTCACTGGTTTGATTCCCAGTCAGGGCACATGCCTGGGTTTCAGGCCAAGTTGCCAGTAGGGGGCATGAGATGCAACCACACACTGGATTTCTCTCCCTCTTTATCTCCCTCCCTTCCCCTTTTTAAAAATAAATAAATGAGTAAATAAAATCTTAAACAAATAAACATGAGAATCACCCAACAAAGTTTCTATCAGAATTATTATGAAAACATTGTGTTTGGCAGAAAATAAATGAACTTTTAAAAATACTAGTGGGATAGTTCTAAACATTGGTTGGACATGACAAAGAGTGAAAGACATGCTCAGTATAATCTTGAAACACTTCAGGGATTCTGAACCATCCCTGAAAAATTTCAAATCTTCAAGGTGGTCAAACTCAGGTGAGAGTGGGAAGAAAATTAATGATATGTGGTCTATACCTACTGGCTGAGGTGCTAATGCTTCACAGTTCACTGCAATAGAACCACTGAGGTCAGAAATCATAGCGTAACTATAAGGCATGTTAGTCATGCCATAAAAATACCTCCACAACATATATTTTTCAAAGTAATTTGATTCCATATTGCTATAGAAGTGCTATGTTTTGCCCTAGGGAATTACCATAAAGAAGCAGTATTGAAGAAAATCACATTTTGCTAGATACTGTTCATATGTAATTTAAGAGTTTTGAATTCTTCAGGACCTATATCACTCTTAACTATTCCACTCCTGAAATTTGGTCTCTGATCAATGCTTTCACATCATTATAGAAAATTAAAAAGAAGCCACAGGTAAATATGTTCACACAAATATAAATATATAGCACATCTATGGATCTTGAAAAAAAATATATGGAATGTAAAATAAATCATAAATAGTCATGATGTATTGAATCTTGAGAATTGCCTGTAAGAAATAGAATTTTCTCCCAAGGAGGCTGTGATTGCACTCTATCATATTTGTTCTTATTGATTTATAGTTTGTGTTTTTTATGCTATGCCTTTAGTAAGCACTGACTGTTGAACATACTGTGCTCTGGTCCCAAGTGAAGACCAGAATGATTGGATGATTGTGACTTAATTCTTCCTTATGGCAGCTAACTCTATAGAGAAAGGATGATAGTACAGGTTTAAAAAAATCAGAAAGGTGTGGCTATTTTTGCTGAGGGTCAAATGGTACCCACAGACTGCAGAGCTTTATGAATTAGAGATAACAGCAGAAGCAGTTGTAGTTGGGGAAATCCTCTAGGAAATGAGAAGGCTTGATTGGATCATTAAAGAATGAAGAAAATATTCCTAAACCGAGAGGAGGTAAAGAGAGCATTGCAGGAGGTAGACAACCTTCCAGAAATAAGAAAGAGCTCAGGATTTGTGGCGAAGAGCCGAGTTTGGCTGAAACAACTGATTTCCAATGGCAAGCAGCTGTGAGAAGATGTGAACAGCAGGTTGGAGCCAGAGGAGAAGTGTAGTCCTGCCCACAGATGTCATTAAAGGGTTCCAGGCTGCCTCTCTCCTAAGCGCTGCAGGCCAGAGAGAGAGAGAGAGAGAGAGAGAGAGAGAGAGAGAGAGAGAGAGAGAGAGAGAGAGAAGGTGACACTAAGGCAGGGTTCTGTGAAAATTTATCATTTTTAAGTTTTTTTTTTTTTTTTCATTCATTTGTTGGGACTTAAGGCCTATGGAGATTTGTCTGTAATTTTCCTTTTTTAAAAACTCCATTAAAACTTCCTGAAGACTGATTTCCACAAAAATCTTTCTGATCTATGTGAAACACAGGTACCTTTTCCTCTAACTTAGACCCTGAACAAACTGAAGCCCCATCTTACTGTTATTATCCTTTTGTGTATAGGAAAGCAGTTCTTAAGCCTCCTTCAAAAGAAGAAATAGCTTTTTCTATTCCTCAGGACCTAAAGTGTTTCTATGACAACCAACTTCTCACTCTCCTAGAACCCTCTCAGTGGCCCTGGAGGTCTCAAAGGCACCCCCATGTGTTGGCATGTGTTTTCTCACAACAAATCACTTTGGCCTGTGGCCAATAGGATAAAATTATAACAGAGTTTGTTCATGAATGCTGTGAGACTGACTAGGATCTTCACCTTCAGAACAATTGATTATCTACCAAACATCATGTACAGCCTCTGGCTAGATAAAATACACTCTGCAAACACCCTCACAGTTTGTCCTGGAGACTAGTGAGATCAGATAATATGACACTCTGTTATCAGACCCTAGTTGTCTGTTAGATAAAGGTAGAATCTCAGGGTGGGTCAGCTTCAGGGATCAAGCAAGTTAAATTTATCAAGCACTAGTAGTGGAGGTGACCCAGGAATACAGAAGTTACCTAGCAGAAGAATGAGGAGAAGGTATTATCATGGAAATGAAGAAGAGAAATTTCAAGAAGAAGGGAAACATCAATGTTAGAATCAGAAGACAGGACACACATACACACCCACACAGATTTCTCTTGAATTCATCAGTGACCTTTTTCCAAAGCAATCCTAGTGAAGTGTTAGAGATCAAAAAACGAATGTGATACAAGAAAAAAAAAAAACAATAACCACAATAATAGTGTTTTTTCACTACCAAAGACCTTTTAAGCCCTTAAAAGTGAAGAAACAAAGAAAGATACTGTAAAAATATAGGGTAAATAGATTCAATACAATATTGTTTTTTTTTAGGTTTGTTTTTTAAGGTGAAAGTGTCAGGGTTTTGATTAAAAACTGAAAAAAAAAATAGCAGATACCATAGTCCCTCCTTATCCCAGTTGATGCCTAAAACTGTGAATTGTAAACCCTATATACATTGTATTTTCTCCTATATATACATACTTATTATAAAATTGAATTTATACATTAGACACTATAAGAGACTAATCATAAAATAAAACAACCATAACAATAGACTGTAATAAAAGTTATGCAACTGTGGTCTCTCTCTCTCTTAAAATATTTATTTACTGTACTCACCCTTCTATTTCTTATGATGATATGACATATTGCCTACATGATGAGATGGTTAGGTGATTGAGATAAGCATTGCAACTCAGCAGTAGACAACTACACGGGTTATTTGAACACAAGCACTGTGATACCGTGACAGTGGATCTGATCATCAAGAAGGCCATCAGTGACTAATCGGAGGGTAGTACATGCAGTGTGGATACACTGGAAAAGTGAAGAATAATGTTCGGGCAGGACAGAGCAGGACTGCAAGAGATGTCATCCCTTCACTCAGAATGGTGCACAACTATAAACTTATGAATTATTTGTTTCTGGAATTTTTATTTAATATTTTCAGATACCTAAAATTAAATATGAAATTAAATATTGATTGCAAGTAACTGAAAGCATGACAAGTGGGAATGTGGATAAATGGGGACTACTATACACGAAGAGAAACTGAATATACAGTGTAAAAAGCAGCTAATTAATAGGACAATGCATTGAAGAAACAGGAAGAAAGGTGGAGAAATTGTCATTGAGCAGAAATAGAGTTTCTCAAAATGCATCTTATCTTTTCCTAAGAGTGGAGATAAAGTGATACAGGTAGGTTCAAAAAAAAAAAAAAAAAAAAGGAAAATAGAAAGATAGACAAAGAGAAAGCAGAGAAGTATGTTGGTAGCTGAAAGAGGATTAAAGGCTTTAGTCAAGATGGAGGTGTAGGTAGATATGTTTTTCTGATTAACTTTGTCACCAAAAAGATATAAATAAAGGTCAGCACTAAGATTGTGGAGGAGGTATTAGATGCTCACAGGGAAAACAAGATCTATTTCATGTAATAGTACAATTGTTTTCAATCTCAAAATGATCTCTGTCATTTTGTCATCATCTATCAACCCTCTGCTTGCTTCAGTCTTTTCTCATCCCGTAGCATGTTATTCTAGTCACTTACTGGAAAGAATTCCCCACTCCCTATGTCCTGCATGCTTCGCTCACATGTTTAATGCAAAGATATCCTTTACTTATGATTGTATTCATGCAGCTGAATGCTATTGGAGACACCACAGGATAAGGTTACATTATTTCATTTTAAATCCATGAACATGAATTCAATTGGTAACTTAACACTTACTAGACACCCAACTATTTTTACTTAGGGAATTTGCCTGTGCATCTTCTCACAGTGTAATTTTTTTTCTCTTTGTAACTCACTCATTTCTCTCTTCTCTTTCTTCCAAAAAATGACTTCACCTCACACTTCACTAGGAAAATTGAAACATCAAATGGGATACATTCATCTCTTCATCACCAAATTTATAAATCAACCTGCAGCTTTCTCCATATTTTCTTTATTTTTACTAAAAGGGTGAAATTGTCTGACTTCCTCAAAGCCCAATTCTTCCATGTGTGTAGTCAATCCTATTGTCTCTTGTTTTTGTAAAGACATATCTCATCTATTTCCCATCTATCTGCTCTATTAGAACTTTATCTGTTCATTTCCATCTGCATACTGCCACTTCTGTTCTGTAAAATGAAACTCACAGAGCTTCTTGTATTTAAAAATGCACTCAATTTATTAACTCAAAGATGTAATATGCTTGATTCTCCTAAAGGTTTCGAAGATGTAGAAAATAAGTGTAATCCTTGTAGTGTATCTCAATAATTTCAAATTGCTCATTATGTCTACATATAGTTTTAACATAATTTATCAATATCACATATTTATTCAATTCTCTTGCACTTTCATGCCACTATTAGAATTACATTTATTAATCAAGGAAAGTTTCATTTACCTAACCAAGGAATGTAGGGTAGCCATTTTTTAATGAACAGTTGATTCTTGTCCAGGAACTGGTTGTGTCCCCAAAGTAACTGAAACTACATCTGGTATTAATTTGGTTGTGTCTCTTCTTGTGTTAAGTTTTGCAGCCATTTCAGTCACCTTCAGATTCTACCTGTTAGCAACAGCTTCCTGTGTCAGTGGAACCTAAATTTCATTTTGAAACACAGGATATTGGAGTCAGCAAAATGTGTCTCCTTTCTTTGAATTTGACTCCATTCTTTGTGTCAATCTTTGAAAAATCCTTCCTGACCCTTGCTTACCTCTCCTGAACAAATCTGATTTAGTGTATCTAAGATGGAACAAAAAAATCTTTAGGTTTTTATACTTTTTATCTCCTGTTATATGGAGTTTTTATAAAAGCAGACTCTTTACCATAACAATACCTATCAATATGTTTTAGCATATTCTCTATTAAAAATGCCTTCTACGATTTCCAAATATGCTTCATTTCTTCACTTTATTAATGGTCACAGACCCTTGATAACATTGTAATATAACCAGTGTCTACTTCTTTACCTACATTAAGGAAGAACAATACTCCTACTTCACACCTAAAGGAGAACTACATTGAAGGACAATGTTTATACTTCCAGTTATCCCCACTCAATCTTCTACTTAAGATGACTGATGTGTGATTGGTGATGTAGGGAGAAGAAAGGAAATGTATGTACATGTACAGCTTTGAACCAGTTACAGTATAAGTGAAAGTTTGGTAAAAATGCAAAGATTCAACGGATCTAGCAGAATTTTATTTCTTTTTTAATTTTTGGCCCAGAAGTTGGCAGAAGATTCAAGGCATGTTAGCTGAGTGCTCATCTATCATCCTCAACACCTGGCTTCCATTTCCTGATATAAAGTGGTTGGTCTAGTTGTCACTATTTTCCAGCAAGCAGGAAAAAGGAAAGATGAAATGAAGAGCAATAAGTTGTTTTTCCCCAAGATGGTACCTTTGTGTTGCACATATTTCTTTTGTTCTCAATCCAATTGAGACTGGGGCCCCTTAGCCACAAGCAAGGCTGCATGGTGTTTTAAATTAGGGCTCATATGGCTCAAAATCAAAGGGAGAGGAGGGTGGTTAACAAATGGGTGAATGGAGACAGAGGGATGATTAGCATTTTATTCTCCCCTGGACACTCAGGATGAATGCATATTATTTCTTTTACAGTTCTCTCCAAAAGGGCAACACAAAGTCCCATTCTGTACAAAGCCTACCACCTCTGAGTAATATGCATTGCTCTTCATTGAATCTGGATGATAGTATTCAGGATTTGGTGACATATTCTTTAATAGATGAATTGCTTCCCTCACTACCCAGTTGTGCCACACACACACACACACACACACACACACACACACATACACAGTATAATAAAACAGCATGTTGGCAATAAAAGCCTCTTTTGGCCATTTAGAATAGAAAGAACAGAACTCTAGTATCACTCCTGCAGAGTAATGATTATGCTGGCCTCCTGTTGGACAGCCATTGTAAAGACTCTGTTATTGGTGTTAGATCTTGGTTCTTATCTGATTTGTCCTTGACTTTTGATTTGCTTTTTGCAAGATTTTTTCATGTCCATTATGTAGTCATTGTTTTTAATTACTCACACTTTTATTTATTTATATTCTTAGGTCCATTCTTGCTTTCTCAGATTAATGGAGTTACATAAGGTTATATAATAGAAAAAATCTTGGCTGGTAATGAAACATGTTATGATCTTTACTACCATACTTACCTCACCAATCTTAGTGATATATATTAGAAAAAGGCTGTGTAAAACAATAACAATGAGGCCCCACAAATACAGTCAGTTGAATAAGAGGAAATTTGTTCTTCATATGAGAATCCAGAGGAATATTAAGGATCCAGAGTGGTTAGGTGACAGATTAAAAAATGTGATCCAGAGATCCAGGCTGCTGAGGTGCCTCAGCTGGCTGTCCTGAATATGCAGTTTCCATCTCTGATGTGCTATTTGAGCCATCTCTCAGAAGCCAGACATGAACAGAAAAGTAGAGGAAAATAAATGCTCTTTTTAAGGATATGACCTGGAATTTATTCATATCATTTTATCACTTAATCTGGACCACACCAGAAAGCAAGAAGGACTGGGTGATGTGGCCTCTAGTTAGACATCCATTTGCCTTGTTAAAATTCAATGGGAAGGGGGTACAGTTCTGAAGTTGTGAAGGGGAATGTGATAGTGGGAGATACTTAACAGTATCTACTACATCTTGTTAGAGGATAGGTGCATTCTTCTATTGTTTATGCTCTCTATGTAAAAAATAGGCTGCAGCTGAAAACCAGGATCTATTTTCTAAAGATTCTTGAAAGTCAGTTTTTGTCTATGTACTCACTGGAAAGGATTGAAGCAAGTAAGGCAGTGGCTTTTTCCCCCCCTCACACATGGAGGAATAAATGAAGTCTATTCTGTAGACCCAATCTACCTTCTGGATATATCCTATGCTTTATAAGAAAGGAAAGTCATGAGGAATTGTTTATAGGCCACAGATCTAGCTTCAGTATCCACTTTAGCTTTACTAGTTATAGATGTGTCATTTTGGTCTCAAATATTGGGCTGGACAAAAAGTTTTCTTTTTTCCCCCCTGTAAGATGGCTCTAGCAGTGCTTAGTTGTCTTGTTTTCATTGAAAACAATTTTGTTAGATTGTACTGTGACAGCTATCACATCAGTGTGCATTTAAAAAGAAATGGAACCAACCATACTGGAAAACATATTTGACAATGATACCTTGCACAAGGGTTTGATCTCCAAAATATGTAATGAAATTATTTGACTCAATGCCAGGAAGACAACCAATCCAATTAAAAATGAGCAAAGGATCCTAATAGACAATTTTCCAAGGAGGACATATAAGGTCCCATAGGCATAAGAGAGAATGCTAAACATCACTAGCCATCAGAGAGATGCATATTAAAACCACAATGAGATATCACTCACAAATGTCAGCATGGTCATCATAAACAAATCAACAAACAAGTTATTGGTGAGGATGTAGAGAAAAGGGAACCCTAGTGCACTGTTGGTGGAAATGTAAACTGGTGCAGCCACTGTGGAAAACAGTATGGAATTTCCTTTAAAAAAACTAAAAATGGAACTGCCTTTTGATCTAGTGATTCCACTGCTGGGATTATACCCTAAGAATCCTGAAATGTCAATTCAAAAGAACCTATACACCCTTATGTACATTGCAGCATTATTTACAATAGCCAAGTGCTGGAAACAGCTTAAGTGCCCATCAGTAAATGAGTGGATCAAAAACCTGAGGTGCATTTACACAATGGAATACAACATAGCAGAAAGAAAGGAAGAGACAGCATGGGTGGAATTGGAGAGTATTATGCTAAGAGAAATAAGCCAAGTGATGATAGACAAATACCATGTGATCTCACCTATAATGGAAACCTAATGAACAAAACAAATGTACAAAAAAGAACCAGAAGTATGGAAACAAGGAACAAACTGACAGGTACCAGAGGGGAGGGGGGAAGGGAGGGCAAGGGAGGAAAGAACGGAAAGGGCCAAATTAAAGAACAAGTATAAATGACCCATGGACTTGGACAACATGGTGAGGACTGACTGTGGGAGTGAGGGGGGTGGGTGGGGCAGGGGAGAGCAATAGGGGAAAATTGGGACAAACTGTAATAGAACAACAATTAAAAAAATCAAAATTGGCGAATTTTTGTGTAGCTGTTTTAACATTGAAGACTGAAGAAAATGTACAACATTTTTCAGCATGTTATGCTTTATTATTTCAAGAAGGGTAAAAACACAACTGAATTGCAAAATAAGATTTGTGCAGTGTATGGAGAAGGTGCTGTTACTGATCAAACATTTCAAAAGCGGTTTGCGAAGTTTTGTGCTGGAGATTTCTTGGTGGACAATGCTCCACAGGTATGCAACTGGGTATACCAGTTGAAGTTCAGAGTGATCAACTCTAGTCATTAATTGAGAACAACCAACATTATACCACATGAGAGAGAGCTGACATACATATTCAAAATATCCAAATCAATAAAGTAATTGGTGAAAATTAAAATTGTTTTTTATTTTATAGAAAAGATCATATGGACTTTTTGGCCAACCTAAATTTTATTACTGTGTGTGTATATATATAAATTTGATTATGAATTTGGCAGGGAAGAGAGTGGTATAATTTATCAGTTCTCTCATGCTTCAAAATCTCCTATCAATTCTTAATGGAGATTGCTGACCAGGTGGTAGCTCCTCCACCTTATTGAAATATTTTATCTAGTTCACCAGTGGCCATCATATTGTCTCCATCCATGGGTATATTTCAAGTTTCATTTTACTCAACCTCTCAGGGATCCTTTCTTCTCATTGGTTAGTTTTTTTTTTCCTCTCATTTTGATTCCTTTTTAAAAATTCAAACTCTAATTATTACAGTCCCTAAGGACTTGGTTCTGAAACTTGTTTTTATATTACTTTTGTAGTAACTTGTATTATTGATCACAAATATTTGCCCTCCCTTTCTCCTTCACTGCTAACCTCGCAACGGGCAATTGTAATTTTTTATCCCATTGGCCAAGTAACTTACATTGGTCAACTTAATGTGAGCAGATCTGCCATATGCCAAATCTGAGCAGGAAATATTTAAATACAGTGACAGAATTTGTTTTAGCTTCTATTGTTCCCTTTCTGTAATGAGAAAGGTCATGTTCTAGATCAGAGCTGTGTCTTTACCCTGGCCTATAGAATTAAAGGGACAGATGTGGAAGACACAAATCTGCCCCCACGGCCTATAGCAGAGACGCAGCTATCACACAGAACACAAGAAAAAGGAGTGAGAAATAAGCGTGTACTGTTGCTGGCCATTCACATTTTGAGGTCATTATATACGATATAGACTATCAAAAGCTGACTAATATGAAAATTGACACTTAGAAATGTTCTATTCCTAAAACAACAACAACAACAACAAAATAATGTATGTAACATTAGGATTGGGACCAGTTGAAAGAAAAAAAGAAAAGCCAAAACTTTGTTATTGAAAGCTAGAAAAATTATGACCCATATTATGCAGTGAGAAGAAAATAGTAAAACCATCAACTGTGAACATTTCAAAATCAGACAATGTGTCTAATGAAATTGTGGCTTTGACTGATAAAGTTTGGAAGCCAGTTGTTACTATAAGATAGGCATCCCCAACTTCCGGGCCATGGACCAGTACCAGTCTGGGCCTGCTAGGAACCGGACAACACAGAAGGAGGTAAGCTTTAATGTAATAACTTGAAACCATCTCCCTACCCCAGTCCATGGAAAAATCGTCTTCCATGAAACCAGTACCTGGTGCCAAAAATGTTGGGGACTGCTGGTATAAGGGTTAGATATTAAGCTGCATTTGATACAATTCTACAAATAAGAGATGAACTCAGGAAAAAAAAATTTGGCCTGTTTTCAAGAAAGAATGAAAAGGAAATTAGGGGGTGAAAAAGGTGAAGGGATAAGCAATACAAATTGCCAGTTATGAAAATAGCTATGGGGATATAAAATACAGCACAGGAAATACAGTCAATGTATATTGCAATGTATATTGCAATAACTAACTCTGTATGGTGTCAGATAAGTAGGAGACTTATTGGGGTGATCACTTTGTAAGTTATGTAAATGTCTAAGTACTCTGTTGTATACTTGAAACTAATATAATATATACCATCTATAATTGAAGTTTTTTTAAAAAAACTGAACCAGTTAAAAAAAAAAAAGGAATATTAGGGGTTTGAGTATCTGAGACTTGCAAGAATGGGGATTATAATGAGTTCTTTTTTTCTAATCACTAAGCCTAACCTTAAGAAATGTTTTGAACCCAAAGCCTCATTGAGATGCATGCTTAGGTCAGTCAAAGACCAAATCATGATATAGCTATTAAGTCACATGCTCCAGGGGAAGCACAAGTCAAAACCACAGCTTAATTTTTTGTTTAAAACACCTGAATAGATTATTTCATGCATCTTATTTATTACTGCATGGATGTCCTCTGATAAATCTTTTTTAGGGTGCATAAAATAGCTTAGAAAAAATAAGCTAAGAGTGTGATCCAATGAAAGCTAGTTATACTAAAAATATCCGTAATTGAGGTTAGGAAAGCATGTCTCAAAAATTTAGCAATGCCTATTAGAATATCAAACTGACTAGTATCAAATATGTAAAGAAATTGACCATGTTTTTGAGAGATTTGTACTTATAGCATCACTGTTAGTATAAAAAGAGCCTGTGATCATACGATATGTTAAATCTTGGCTTCCAACTTCCATTCAGAAGAAAAAGACCAGAAAACTTTTATATGTTGCCAAGGAGATTATTCAAAAGGAAACTTTCCCAGAAGGCAAAGTTTAGACCCATGGAGAACAAGGAACAGAGGAGCTCCTCCCAGTGAACAAAGCCAGAGACTGTGGGACATACTTTACTGGCAAGAAGGGGGACCTGTAATGTGTTTCTAGCTGAATTTCAGGTATTTATGGAACAATGATTGATTGCTGTGTGCCTGATTATTCTCTTTCCAAAAAGTAATGCCTTTTCATAGATATTTCACCATTTAATGATTGATGTGAAAGCTGGAGAAGTGCCATCATCTAGGTATAAAGCAGGAATGGTCACACCATAGTGGATTTACAGTTTGACGTATGATTGTGTGAAACAGGTGTCTTCCTTGGGGTATATTTTCTGTGCAGAAGGAAGGAAACTAAATGTTTGTGACTAGGAGGACATATTGTATTAATAGATTATTTATAATTTTCTACCCCTCCTTACCTCCACCCCTCCATATAATTGAAGAAGTCTGTCTCCTCTTTCCATTAAAAAACAACAAAAGCAAAAAAGAAAACTTGCCATGAGCCTTACTTGGAGAAAGAATATGAGTTGTTTCTTATAATGTTGAGCAAGCTAAAACATTAAATATGATTTCATGGAATTGCTTATACTCTTGGTTGGGTTTCTACCAAATGAAAGGCATGATTTGTATAGAACTGCTTCTTCAATCTGGGTAACAGAATGTGCAAACATGGAACAGGGACTCAGAGAACCCACAATGTATATATGTAACATGAACAAGAAATAAACTTTCATTGGATGTTTCTGGTTATCTTTGGGTTGTAAGTTGTACATCATCATATTATGGTATCTAGCTGGTGCTGGGAACCACCCTGCCTGGTTTCAGAAGCTGTAATCCCCCCATGGCTAAGGCTGAGTGAGTGACCTTCAGACTATAAACCACTAAGAAGACAAAGCTTATGTCCCTGGCAGGGGTACTGCCTCTGCCCCCTTTACTTCACCCTGCTTGGCCCTGAGCCTGGCCAGTTAGCCAATGAGGGTAAGATTCCCCAAGGGAGGGATGACCTAAGGCAGACATGGTCACCGGGGCCCTTAGAGAAGGATGTGCTACAGCAAAAAGGGGTGATGGACCCTTGCCCCTTGGCTTTGACATAGCCTGAGTCCTCATTCTGTCTGAGAAGTCTCCTAATCTCTTGGCTGCCTTGCTTCCCCTGCCTGACTTAAGCCTGAAACAATGACAGAGGTCAGTGCAGCCCTGTGCTGGAAAAGGGTGGGTTCCCTCAGGGGATCAGGCCTAAGAAAGAATACATAAAATCCTGTAAAACCTGCTTTGCTAAGAATTCCCTCAGTTTTCTGATAAGGGTCCAGCAGGATGTGTATTTGTTTCCCAAAGTTTTGTAGCCCTTTAGCTAATAGACCCTGACTCAGAATAAGCCTTTGTAGTTCTTTGTATGTTATCTATTGTTTGATCCTTACTGCCTGACAATGATCGATGAGCTTTACCTGTATTCCTGTGCAAATTGAAACCAATAAAAGCCCATTGAGGAAAAGGGTCTTGGCCCTTCTCCTTTAAGAAATCAGCCATCTTTCCTCCCCAAGCAGATCATTTCTTAATAGTCTCATTCTCATCAGTGGCACCTGGGGGTGGGGGGCCCTGTGGGTGGAGCCCCACCATAAGCTGGCAAGTGTATTTCTTACGTTTAGGAAATTTCTCTCCAAGTTTCTAAATCCAAGGTCAGAGCCAGGGTTTCACTATTCTAGGTTCCTCTGTAGAAAAGACACAGACTTGTAAACTAGTGTCTTCAAAGCCAACCGAACATGTCTACAGTGAACTTTATGAGACCAATAGGAGGAAACAGGTACCACATGGGACCCACTGTTTAGCAGAGGATGGTGGTGGAGGCTTTTAAGAGCCATGGTGGTAGAGAATCAGCATCCAGTATTCAGGATCACTGATGCCAAGAATGATTTCTGGCCCCAGAAGCAGTGACTCGCTGGCACGGTGCAGTTTGGACATAGTCCCTATTAGTGTATACTCCAAGTCTATTCCCTCTGCCCTTCCACAAATTTTACATGCTATCTAAAAAGCTTTAATAAGACATTTTACTGCTTTAATTTGCTAGAGTGTGTTTTAAGTTCCTTTTTATCCCCTTTCTTCTCCTTTCTTCTTTGCCTCCTTTTTTCCCTCCCTCTCTACCTCCTTCCTTTCTCTCAGTCCTTTTGTCTTTCTCTTCTTGCACATGATACATGAATGAATCCCTTTGTTTCCTATGTGTTGGGTAGACCCTTCATCTAAATATCTCCATGCTCTGGGTACACTGAACTTCTGGCAGGTTCTAGAATACTGTTCAGGGATGTTGCCCTTTTACCACCCAAATCTCTGAACATCCTATTTATTTATTCTATAAAAGCAAAAACTATAATTATATTGTTTATTAGTTTATATTATTTTTACTAGAATATAAGCTTTTTTACAGCAGAGAACACTCATAATTTGGTCACTCTTTTACCTCCAGGTCCTATCACAATATATATTGTATGATAAAAATTAATGCAAATGTTGGAATGAAAGTGTGAATAAATGGATGAGTGGGAATTGGTTAAGGGATTGAGAAGTGTGATGAAGATTTGGAATGGTTACTTGGAGGAAAGGCAGAGGGAAATGGGCAAGGATTTCCAAGCAGTATATAAAGTCCAGCTGTGGCTGGAGGATATCAATATGTAAAACATCTACATTTTTATGCTATTTTAATTTAATATAGCTTGGCAACAAAGACTAGGAGTTTAAAAAAGAGGCTTGGTTTTCATCTAGCATTAGAGGATTTTTGTTATGGAGATGAAGTGAATGGGAAGAATACTAGAGAATGGATAATATTTATGAGCAAGTAGTTTAGGTAATTTACAGTAGGATCCAGGCTAGGTAGAGAAGTGAATTTTGTAAGACTGAAGAAAATGGAGGAATCAAAAAGAACTAAAGTCTAAATGTAGCATAATTAAGGGTGTCAGACAGCCGAGGGTTACAGTTCTAACAAATTATGGTGTATTACATTTTATGTTTTCTGAGGCTGGAAAATAACAAGTGATGATAATTTCCATAATGTAGCCAAGTATATGAGTACTGAAATGAAATACATGTGAAATTCTCTGAAGATCAAGGAAAGGTGAGAATGTATTTTGTATCACTCTTTCCTTTAGACTTTGTAATCAGCCAAGATAATTTTTGCTGCTTTATTTTCTGAAACTCGACCTTTCCATTACTGAATAATTTAATTTAATGCAATTCCACAGAAATTTGTTAACGTACCATCCAGGCTACAATTAGCCTTCCAATTATGTCTGTGTGAATTAGGTAAAGGCACTCCTTCCTGTGGGTAAAGGGAATCTACACCTGAGCACACAGTTGGAGAAATAGCATGCACTGTGTTGTAGGTCCCACTGCTTCTCTAGCTTGGTACTCTTGTGCTCGACACATCTTGCACAAACATGCACTGTGACCTCAAATTTACCCAAGGAAAGAAACTGTCATGGAAGAGGAAAGGAAAGGCAAGGATTATTACTGAGTCCCTAAAATGTACCAAATACTGTGATAAGGGTTTTGAACATGTTACCTCTTTTAATCCTTACCACAACTATAAATAAACAGAAGTTAGTATCTCAATATTCCATGTAAGGCCATTCTGTTTCAATAAGGTTAGTAACCTGTCCAAGTTTAAACAGCTTTATTAAATGATATATCCATAGTGTGAGCTCTTTCAGTTAGTTTTTTTTTTCCTACTCGGCAAACAAACACTGAAGTAAGTGCCTTAAAGCAATACTTTTTAAACTTCTCATAATTCTGTGGGATGTCTGAGCAGTTCTTCCAGTCTAAATCAGTTTGGCTAGAAAGAGGCTGATAGTCTGGGAGGCCTCACTCACATATTTAGAACAGGTTCAGAGCCAGGGAAGGCTTCAGACTTTTCTCCATATTGTTTTTTGTTATTAAGGAAGTTAGCCCCAGCTTATTCATATGGTGGAGGGTTTTTCACAGCGGGTATGGCAATCACCCAGTACATAAACACTTTTTAAGACTCTACATTACTATTGTCTAATGTTCCATTGAGTAAAACAAGTCATATGGCCAGACCCAAATGAAAAACCTTTCTTTACCTCTTAATAGGAGGAGAAGCTCATGAATACAGGCAAAGGAGGAATTTGTGGCCAGTTTGAAATCTACCATAAGAACCTAATGGAGGGAACGAGTGCAAAGGCAAAGGAACTCATGGACTTGGGCAACAGGGCAGAGATTGCAGCGGGCGCCGGCGGTGGGGAATCAAAGAGCTACATGGTGATGGAAACAAATACAATAAAGAAAAGAACCTAATTTCTAAATCATGTTCTTCTTGCCATATCAAATTCTTCAGACTGTTATTTCTAAAATGAAGAAAACATTGTCCAAACCCTCGTGGAACTGTGTAAATAGAAGAAAACATACCTACTTAGAACCTGCTAAGTACTTAGCACCATCCTAGGAACTTCTCATTAACTCATAATCATATTAGGGAGCTAGAAACTATCAAATAAATAAATATTTGATTCCTATCAAATAATGCCCCTTTTCAGGCAGTCAAGAAATCATTAAACAGGATAAATAATGTGTTAGAAATTCAAATAAAGTTCTACAGAATGCAGTTATAAATGGCGATAGAAGTATTATGACATTAAATTGATCAAAAATTTCTTTTAAGTCATCTTTTTGGATGAGGAGCTTTTCTTCACAAAGATCCTATTACATAATAAAACAGCTAATTTTAGGCTGTAAAATATGGCCACATTATAACCACAAAATATTGTGAGAAAAAATATACACACGTGCAAATATAATAGATAACATTTAACCAATTACCTATAGATAAATTGAATATGTATGGATGGGTGAATGCCAAAATTCTTTCAGAATGGCCTTGATAGATCTGATAAACACAATGAGTTCGACACAATTATCTTTGTCATTAGAGCTGTTTATTACCAAGTGGTAGATGCTTCCCACAGAGTCCTTTGTTTAATCCTCACAATAGCATGAGGCGGGTGATGTTATTGCTCTGCCTTTATGCATGGGGAATTTTATAAGGAACCGAGAGTTTAAGTTACTTACCCACAGTCCCATAGACAACTAAATGGTGGAACCAAGATTTTAGTACAATAGTCTTACATCAGAGTTTGAACATTTAACTAATAAATGCATCCTACTTCAGTTTCACCAACTCTTTTTATGATTAGTTACTTGAGAGCCACAGCAACTACATATAAACCACTAAATCTTTGAGGTAGCCCAATTCTTTGCTGAGAACTAACTGTTGGCCTTTTTACTCATTTGTACAGGAAAATTAAAAAAATATATTATGGAGCATTCTTTACATTCTCTCAAATTCCATTCTGCTTTCCTTTTGGGGGGAGATAATTACAAGCTAATTGGGGCCTTTCATCTGGATATAAATTAGGTTCCACTAATAAAATGCACTTGTGTGAGTTCTGGGAGGTGATGATAAGGCAGAATCCTTCTCCTTGAGGTGTCTGCAAGTGTACAGATGTCTGTCCCTGACTCCTGAATTCATTCCCCGTGTCCAGATTGAAGCTGTGCCTACAGTGAACGCTTGGTCAGATACACAAATCCACACACTGAGCTTAGATTGTCTATTCTCCTACTTCCCGTGTTTGAGACACAGCTGTGGTGGCAGTGCAGGGCAACAGTGGTCTCTGGCTTCTTGAATAATTCCAGGCATAGCCTCAAAGGCACCAAATTCCATAATGATAAAGCAACTACATGAATGCACATGAAAAGGAAAATTCCAAAATAAATGTGCAGAGTGATCTCATACAGGGGGAATCTATGATATATGAAAGTATGTGAGAATTGATTCTTCAGAATCTAAAAATGTATAATCACTCAGAATGTTGCTTTGAGAATTAATTTTTCTATTTAGATGTATACTATACTTTGTACTGTTCTCTTTATTATATTTCTCCAGAATATATTAAGATTTTAAATATTATTTCACAGTTATTGTGTTATAGTTGCATCATATTTTTAAGAGCATAATGTTCTTTGTAATATGTAGTTTACTTTTTTATTTTTATTATTTTTGTACCTGATTAGAATGGGCCAACTGATACGTTCTCGAAGAATTTTTTTACTATGGTTATTTTATGAAGTTACACATAGAAGATTAGTGCTGGAGAGGCTATCCAATCCCATTTTACAGGTGATTGAACTGAGTCTTGGAGGTTAAGGGTCTTTGTCCAGTAAACACATTTATTTAACATTACATTGGGAACTAGGAACTCATACTGAACTATTGAGTTTACTATTCTTTATATTGTCCCACACAGTACAGAGAGGGAGAAAATTATAGAGGGATAAAGGATAAAGGAAACAGAAAAAAAAAGAAAATAAAGGAGTAACTGTTAATCAGGATAAATTCCAGGATGCCTCCGGTATATTTCCAGAATATTTTAGGCCTACTCCAGAATGACTGATTTGGAACCTCTGGAAGCTGAGATATCTCGGTGATGCAGATAGATGTGGCCATTTAAGACTATTGTATGGTAAAGGACAATATGAAAAATCACTTTTGAAGTGCTCTGATTAAACTCCATTCTCAGATCTCATTTTTATTATTGGACCCAGCGTGGGATACCACTGGTCAGATTCCTGGTTAAAATTCTTTCCCTCTTTGATTCTCAGACCTTATTTTTCCCCTTCTGTTTCTTGACTGACCTGTTTGACTCTCCTGCATGGGCACTCTTTCCTCTAATTGTCACTTAATTGTTTATTTACTTATTTTTTAATGGCATTTTCAATGTTAGTGTCCTTCTCTACAATGAAAGCAGTGGTTCTCAACCAGGGGCAACTGTCAATGTCTGGACACATCACTTGTTGTTACGCCTAGGGGTGCACTAGCATCGAGTTATATTCTTGTGCACCTTGTGTTAGATGATGGATGTGTGGTGATTAAATTATGATTGACCTGAATGCACTAATGCTGTTTATCAAGCCCTACAGTAAGAGAACAGAGCTCTTTTTAATTGAAATGGATTTTATTTCAATTTCATAATGCCTAACATAGAATAAGCATAGAACAAGAGGGACGGGAACAGTGAGAAGAGATTCCATTTCTCATTATCTCAGTGATTACCAGACACTAATGTTTTATTTCTAGCAAATTAGATACTTTATGAAATAGATAAGAAAAAAAGAAAAGGTTACATGATAAAATGTAGAATTACATACAATGCTTATTATTTCTGTAAAATGTGTTGATTTGGCTGCAGATTAAAAAAAGATTTAATGCTTGGAACACTTGAAAATTTAAAGGGCCTTATCTCATGCTTAGCTAATTATTTTGACAGAGGTCGAACTGATGTGTGCTTTTCCATGCAAATGAGTTTGTGGCAAACAAGATGACTGCCATCTACATAAACACTCCATAACTAATTCCTGTCTCCACACAGAGATTAAGTAGTGAAAGTTAGCAATTAGGATTCAGTGACAATGTTTTCTTCTGCAGTTGATTAGTGAATGGAATGTTCATCTAGTAAAAAGGCTATAAACAATCCCACCAATTATTTCTCTTTTTCAACCCTGACCAGTCTGTCTTCTACATGTGTGTAGAAGTCTCTATGTTTGTTTTCTTTTGAATATTTCCTCTTTTTGACACATTCTCTTCTTTAGATCTCCAAGTAAAATTTTACAGTGTGATCCTCTCTTCCTTATGATCCATTCTCTTTTACTGTTTTATTGGTTTTTATTTGTCCTCATATATTCTTAACAGAGAGTGTTTCCAAGACCCCAGTCCCTGGTTTTCAGTGTCTATCAGAGATACTATCATTCCCTCAAGCTACTTGTCTTAAAATCTTGATATATTATTTCATTTTTCCTTCTTTACAGAACAGCTATTTATTCTTAGTTTTCCTTAGTAAGATTTCCTTTCTTTTTATCCTTCTGCAGCTGCCCTGTTATAAACACTCATAAATTTGTGTCAAGAATTATGTATTTTCAATTGTTTTCCTTTTTATCATGATGACTTTATTCTGGATTCATTTCAGTCATCACCTCAAGCTAATTTTTTAGAAACCCAACTTCTTTCATCCTATTATTTCCTGGCTCAAAATCATCATTTGATCCCATGTTTTTCTAGATCAAATACTGCTTATTTGAGGAATTTGATAATATCCAAAATCCTCCTAATTGGTCTCTCTTATTTGATCCTTGATAGTCCCCAGGAACCTCTTCAAAATGTAATTAACAAATGAGTTCCTTTTCACTTTATTCGGGCTTTATCATAGCCTTGGAATAGGTTTCTTTGTTGACTTAAGTGATTATAACCTATCTTTCAGAGTCTAGGTCAGGTCACACTTTATCTTCATACTCAGATCCTATGATGTAGCCTAGTTACAGAACCCCAGCTTACGCAATTTTGAGACTGTTGGGGCATGGGTTTGATTGTCCGCAACAAAGAAGTGTGACTCTGAATGCCAGAGTTTGGTGAAAAGGAAAGGACTTGTTTATTTCAAAGTTTATTTCACAGATTAAGAATAATGGCAGAATTCTACCATTAATTCCAACTCCTTTTAAAACACTCACAATCATACACACATACTCCTGCCTCCCTCTTGCCAAATCAGGCCAGGTTCAGGAAGCCAGTCAGAGATACCATCTTTTGGAAAATTAGAAGTCCATGGCTCAGCATTCCTGGTCACAGTTCAGCATTCAGGCATCTCCCCTTAATCTGTGCTTGCCTGGACAGGTCCCACAGTTCCCAGTACCTTCAGCCATGTTGCCATGTTCTCCAGTTCTTAGTAACCATGCGGCACCTCTTTATACACCAGACCTCATGATGGGCTGGTGGAGGCTCTTCTTGGCAGATTCCCTACTCCTCCCCAAAGCACATGGCAGAGATACAGAGAGCCCCCCATGGCTGCCATGCCTAGTTTAAATCCTGGCCCGGAGCTTCTGGTGTGACCCCATTTCCAATTCCTCCTGTAATGGGTTATATTCTGCCAATCTTCCGTACAGTTCACGTTCTCTCTGCTGCCATTTTCAGTTGGGGTAGGCATGGCCTGTTGATGCAGGGTCAACCACCTTCCTGCTTCTTGTGCAGATGCTGTAAGCTCCCCCCTACATCATGAGTCAAAATCATGACCATCTCCCTGGCTCTAAACAAAAAGCAAAACTTTTTAACATAACTATTAAGCTACCCAAGTTGCCATAGGTATGCAGAGTACTTCTCAGTGGTTGTCTTCTGCTTCCCCCTGCCCCCAAGCCAAGGTCCCTGGGGGACATCTCCATTTCAGAGTGCTCTATCTCAATTACACCCCCTGTTCACATGCAGAGGATCCGTAATTTGTGTGGCACTTTTCTCATATATTGTATTGGTTGGAAAGTTAGTTTGGTTTTAAGTAAAAATAAAAGATAGATTTTTCATTTTTACCAATAACTTTATTGAATAACATATTCACCATTTTGTTCCACTGCTTTCTGCTATCTTTCAGGCAACTTCATAATTAATCTTCCTAAAACTTTTTATCTTTTTGAGCAAAAAAACTATTCCAGATGCCTTTTGCAATCTTCCAGAAAATTGAAATTTTTTCTATTAACAGAATTTTGTAAAGACCAAAATAATGGAAATCTGAAGGTGCAATGTCTGGTGAATATGGCTGATGAATCAGAACTTCCCAGCCAAGCTGTAACAGTTTTTGCCTGGCCATCAAAGAAACATGTGGTCTTGCACTATTCAGATGGAAAATGGTATGTTTTCTGTTGACTAACTCTGGATGCTTTTCGTCTAGTGCTGCTTTCAGTTGGTCTGATTGGGAGCAGTACTTGTTGGAAATAATTGTTTAGTTTTCTGGAAGGAGCTCATAATAGAGGACTCCCTTTCAAATCCCATCATATACATAACCTCACCTTCTTTGGATGTTAAAGACCATCAAAGACTGGTCTTTGATGTGGTTGCTGGTGGTTCATTTTGCTTGCCCCATGATCTCTTCTCTTCCACATTATTGTAAAGTATCCACTTTTCATTGTCCATCGTACTTTGTTTTTAAAATGGGACATTTTCATTACATTTAAGTAGAGAATCATAAGTGGAAATATGGTCAAGAAGTTTTTTTTTTTTTTTTCACTTATATGGAACCCAAATATCAAAGTGATCAACATAATCAATCTGGTGCAAATGATTTTCAATGCTTGATTTGGATATTTTGAGTATTTCAGCTATTTCCCATGTGGTATAACGTTGATTGTTCTCAATTATATCAATTTGATCGCTATCAACTTCAACCAATCTACCCAACTGTTGAGCATCATCCAGAAAGAAGTCTCCAGCATGAAATTTCACAAACCACTTCTGACACATTTGATCAACCACAGCACCTTCTCTATACACTGCACAAATCTTTTTCTAGCATGTTTCAGTTGTGTTATTTCCTTTCTTGAAATAATAAAGCATAATATGCTGAAATTGTTGCTTATTTTCTTCTACCTTCAATATTAAAATGGCTACACAAAAATTCACTAATTTTGCTAAGTTTTTTTAAATGCACATTGAAGACTATACTTTAAGGGATCATTTCTATAGTTTGTTAAATGCATGTTGATATGACGGCTGTCACGATACTATCTAACAAAATTGTTTTGAACAAAGTTAAACACAACTAAGTGCTACTAAAGCCACCCTATAAAAAAAAAGAATGAATATTTTGGCCAACCCAATATTACAAGTTGTGATATAAATGTTTAGGTTTCTGTTTTTTTCTTCACTATATTAATGACTTTTGCACATTTATATGTAGCTTATGTAGCTTCTATTTATGTATGGATCTATTATACTCACTTACAAAATGATTTATGGAGATCAGTTTTAAAGCTTATATAAATTAGGGAAGTGGTATGGAGACAATATAAACACCTACCATATTTTTCAGACACACCTAGGTTTTAGAGGAGGAGAATAGGAAAAAAATTTTGAAGCAAAAATGTGGTAAAATATTTAGTAACATAAATAACATAATATTTCACCAATGCAAACGTAAACAGAACTCAACAACAGCGTTAACAACCATTAGTCCTCCCAAATTTGGAGGGGAAAAGTGCACCTTATAGTCCAAAAATATGGTAGTTTGTTTTTTGATGGATAATTTTATGTGTCAACATGACTGGGCCATGAGATGCCCAGATATTTGGTCTAACATTATTCTGGGTATTTCCATAAGCATATTTTTGGATGAAATTAACACATATCAGCAGAATGAGTAAAACAGCTTGCCCTCCCTAATGTTAGTGCAACTCATCCAATCACTTAAAGTCCTAAATAGAGCAAAAAGCTGACCCCTCACCCTGAAAAATAATTTCCTCCACCTGACTGCTTTAGAACTAAAACATTGACTTTTTATTCCTGCTTTCAGAATCAAAGTGAAACATTGACCTTTCCTACATCTCAAGCTAGATTTCAAGCCTTTGATCAGCTACTGTACAATTACCTCTCCTGGTTGTCAGGGTTTTGGATTCAGTCTGGAAATAACCAATGGGACCTCTGAATCTCCAGCTTGATGAGTCACCCCATAGATCTTGGGAATTACCTGCATCCCTAATTGCTTGAGAGCCAATTCTTTACAATCTCTCTCTCTCATCTCCCTCTTTCTCTCTCTCTCTCTGTCTTTCTCTCTGTATATCTCTACATACATATTCATTATATAGATATAGATATAGATATGTAGACATATAGACATCTTTATATACTCATATACATATCTCTATTGACATACACATATAGATATATAAATGCATTATATAGATATAGATGAGATAGATAATAGATATAGATAAAACTTATTGGTTCTGTGTCTCTGGAAAACCCTGAGTAATACAGGTTTAACTTGCCTATCTGCCTTCACATGGCTACTTACTAACCTATGATTGGAGTAAGAGGAAAATGAAAAAGCAGAACACCAGCCTACCCTCTGGAGAAGAATAGGCTCAAGGAAGAGCAAAGAAGCAAGTTCTAACTTTGTTTTGTGACTTATTGGTTGCATGACACTGAGTACATTATTTGGAATCTCTGAGTTTGTGTTTCTCATATACAAAATAATATGTCTGCTGCAGATCTCTCAGATTGATTTTGTATAAAGAAGATAGTTAATATGCAAACACTCAGATGACTGTTAAATATTAACAAATAAATATTATAACTATTACCATTTTTTATTAAAGACAGTTCTTTCATCAAACTACATTAAAATATTTCTCAGTGCCCCCAAACAGGCAAACATGCCAATGACACATCAGAATTGTAACAAAAGCACAGAAATACCTCATTTCTATCATTCATGCCTACCACACAGGGAGTTGGAAAGATATTTGACAGCTAAACTTTTCAATAGCTAGATAAATTAACATTGTCTCTCAAATAGCATTAGGCAAGCTCTGAGCTAGGCTGGGACGTGTTGCATATGGGAAGACAGATCAGCCATGCAATACATTTTAGGTTAAAATTCTCACTGGGACTGTAATTTAAACTAAATCTTAGTGCTTAGAGAAGAAAAAAATAATACTAAAAAGCATACAAAGCATAGTATTGTAAGTGTCCTTTCCTTACAACAAAATTGAAAAGTACTAATGCATTCCAGTTTTAGTGTAATAATTACATGCACCAGATATTTTAAAATATTCACAAAGCAACATATGGCTTAGCCGTTCAGCTGCAGTGGAAATGTGGATTTTTAAGAATAAAAATTAGTTTGAAAAGCAGCAGGCAACAGTAATCTCGAATCCCCTGTATACCTGTAAACTGGAGGAACCATCTGTACTGTGTGCAAGCTGATGACCTTGGATTAATTCTAGCAATGTCATTACCCAATTAGTTGAGGAAGGAAAGATACTTGGGAATTACAATTACAGATCTTTTAAAATTGTGCAGTGTCTTTATTATCAAAACTTAGTAAATCACATCTGTCTTTTTTTTTCTTTCACCTAAAGAAGGCTCAGTCTTCTAGGTAAAATAGTGAGCTGGCCCTAAATCATATAATTATGCTACTTGAGCATACTTCAAGTATGTCTGCTCTAAAAAATAAAATAATGACATTTCTTTTATAATCTCATGACTTCTTAGATGAGAATGTGTCCATTTATCAGAATAATTTCCTCTGCTATAATAAACTACTTTTAACCAAAGAAAAGATATGTGTGCACACCAAATTATATAGTAAGTTCCTCATTTTCCAGCTCTACTTGCTCTTATTTTATAGAAAACCTGCTGTGCCTCTAAGGTTCAATTTAAAGAAACCAACTAATAATTCTTGGACAATTAGCAGAGTGTTATTTTTGTTTATTGTTGTTGTTTTAAATATAAATTTTAAGTTTTGTAGTGCTCTTAAGATAGAAATTTCCTATATAGCTATCTATCCTCACCATCTAATTTGAAAAAGCTTCTGACAAGCATGTGATTTTCATAGAAAATCTTATATGTAGAGAAAAATCTATGTTTGTGACATTTATGGGCATAGTGTAGAGGAGATAGTGAAATTAACATTATATGCAAATGCTAAGCAACATTTATTATACTCTAATTAAAATGACAATACTAAAATTAAACTTCAGAAGATTTTGTCACTTCGCATACAAAAATTACATGACAATTGTCATTAAGTGGTATTCATGAGTTTTACAGGAACCTTTCCTCTTTTTGTAATTTGGTTTTTGGAAGAGAGAAATGATTGACAATCTTTTTTTAATGTTTCTATTTGGCTCCACTCTACATGATTATTTTAGCTGAAGAGCAAGAGTGGTTTTTACAATGCCATTCATGAATTCGTACAACGAGAAAGTGTTTACTGCATACCTCTGTTATCACAGTCACAATTGCACTCACTGTAGACATAAGTGAGACCAGCACAGAAGAGAAAAAAGCAAAGGAAGAGAACAACAAAAAGATACAAAAAACAAAAATAACAAAACAAAAAGCAAAAGACACCTTGGATTCCAGAAGACAAGAGAAGAAATATTTTATGAAAGAGGAAGTGATAAACTTCTCAAGTGGTATTCATAGGCTGGGTGGAAGGAGCACTGAAGATGTACTGTGGGACCTAATACAGAGGATGTCACTGGTGACTTTGACAACAATGATGGGAGGGGTATGGTGGTGGCAGGTGATGACTGGAAAGAGTTCAAGAGAGAACTGAAGAACAGGAAGAAAAAAAAACAACAATTGAAAACACCTTTGAAGTTTTATTGTGAGGAGAATGTCTTGGCCAGTTCCAGCTACTACAACAAAGAAACCTAGCCTGAGTGGGTTAGAAGCAACAGAAATTTATTTCTCATAGTTCTGGAAGCTGGAAGTCTGAGATCAGGGTACCAGCATGGCCAGAATCCGGTAAGCTTTGTTTTCCTAGTTGCAGACTGCTGAATCGTTGTTGTAGCATATAACAGAAAGAGATAAGAGAGCTTTCTGGCCTCCTTTCAGAAGGAAACTAATACCATCATGAGGGCCCCATGACTTAATTAATGCTCCAGAGCCCCACCTTCACATACCATCACATTGGGAATTAGATTTTAACATATTAATTTGGGGAAAAACAAACATTCGGTCCATTACCGTGAGACAGATAAGAAAGGGCAGTTATCTGAAGAAGGGTATGAGATCACGGGAGAGTTGGTTGGTTGGTTCTAAGATGGGAGCTATTAAAGAATGATTTATCCTTAAGCTATGGTTCAGATGTGAAGGCAAAGGCAATAATAAAGCAAAAGTTCAAAATTGTAGGAGCAATATATTTGAATTTGTTCTTAAAATGTAAGTCATACTGGGGGTAACTGCTGATTGCATCTGGAGTGTAGACAGAGTATACGAGTACTGATGTAGGTTCATTGAGTGATTTGGTGTTTGGTATGAGGAGGGAGATCTCTGGTTGCTTTCTTTTTCCCCTTTCAGTTTCATAAAAATAATACATTGCCTCAGAGTGAATGAATGGGCAATTGAATGACTAAATACTAAATTAGGAATGGGTGTCAAAAACTGGGTGTCTTTTCTCCTCTCCTTTTGGATACCCAATTACCTATATGTCTGCTTCAATTTTGTTTCACTTTGTTTTGTGTATTACATTCCCTTTTCCTATCTTTGCTTTTCCTTTCTTTTTGCCTCTCTCTCTTTCTGTCTCTTCCTTTGTTTGCCAACTTTAATATTCTCTGAAGCCTGTGAATTTCACATTTGGAGAAATACACTAAAATATAAATTAAAATACTATGGGATGAACTATATATAAAGTGCTGATGAATGCAAGCAAAGATACTATCCACTAATTTAAAATGTAAAATTTATATAGACATAGTAGACTTTTTTTTTCATTTTCAGTGCAATTTTTTTAAATTTTATTTTAATTGTTGTTCTTATACAGTTTTCTGTCTTCTACTCCCATCCCAGCCCACCATAGTAGACTTTTTAAATAAGGAATTAAATGAACTAGTTTATAAGTCAATGCCCATCAATGATAATCACAACATTCACAATGCTGATTGACCCTGACACTGCAAGGTTCTTAAGAGTTCTCTGAATTAATAGTTAACTGTTGCATATTTTAATTTGCTAAATTGAAGACTATCAAGTCTCTACTATTCAAGATTGCAGAAAGTTTCCTCTGTGAGAGCTAGTATTCAAAAAATAAGTCTTGATAACACCAGTTAATTTTTAGTTTTTTTCTCAAGGAAAGGTGAGTCTCCAACAAGGCGAAGACTTAAATTTTAAACCTCTAAATCACATAAGTGACATTATAATTATGAATCACATTTAAAAACTCATTTCTGTTTGAAATAAGTGATCTTTTGTCATTTAAAAAATAGAAATACAGAAGAAAAGAAGGAAAAAAAACACCCTAAGCACTCATAAAGGACATTTTTATTAACATATCAGTGTAATAGTAATGTTGGAATGTATTGTGTGTGTATGGTTTATCTTGCACCTATGATTAGTTTCTGTTTACTTAGCATAGTGTTGGTGGAACTTGTTCGTAATTGTTGGAATGCTCAACACACGAATGATCGTTGAGAAAAGGTCCTCTTGACAATAACCTGGATGAAGACTCAAACCTTTATAGCAGCTGGGTGATTTATAGCAAATTGATCATTAATGAAGAAAACAAAAATAAAAACCATGATGAAAAATTAGTGACATATTTTTATAACAGATTATAATGCTATGTTACATAAGATCTTATAACTGTGTTTAAATACTGATTCTGCCACTAGATAAGTCTATGACCTTGAATAAATCACTTAATCTCTCTTAAAATAAGTCCAGGATATTAAAAAAATCTACCTTATCGTATGTATTCAGACAATAATGAAATCTTGTGTCAAGTATGTGACAGTGTCTGACACACATTAGTTCTTTTGATTTTTTCCTATAGAGATAAAATTTGCATGCAGTGAAATTAATAAATTGAAAATATACAATTCACTACTGTTGATAAATTTATGTAAACAGTAGCTACCACCCAAATTAAAAATAGAATATTCTGATTACATTTCCCACATGAAATTTTTCAATCAATACCTACCCACATGTGTGAATGCTATTTTTATTCATTTTCTATCATTGCAGATTATTTACCTGTTTTCATGTGTCAAGACTCTGTTACAATTGATAGATGAGGCTTATTTAGGATAATTTTGTCCTTTTGATAAATTTATCTTTTATTCAAATTAATGTCCTCTTTATCCCTAATAATATTCCTCATTTTAAATTCTAGTGTATCTCATCTTAATAAAAACACTCTAGTTTTTTTTATTAATCTTCACATGATATACATCTTTCTATTCTTACTTTTAACCAACTGTCATATACTTAAAGCAAATAACATATAGACAAGTCTTCCTTTTTTAATTCAGTCCTACGAACTCTGCCTTTTATGTAAATTTATTATAATTACCTTTGTGGTTGCATTTAGCTCTACCAGTCTATGTTTCCCTTATATTTGTCCCATTTTCTGACTTTTATGTGATAATCAAATATTATTTTTAATCAATTTTAATCCCTCTATTGTTTTTTGAGTCTAGGTTTTATATATTTAGTATTGTAGGGATTATAATACATATTCATAATTTATCATAGTCTCCTGAGAGTTAATGTAAAATTCATGTGGAATATAAGACTCACGCATTATCCCTCTGACTTTTGTGATGCTGCAACACACACACCAATATGACAAGCCCCGCATTAGGATTTTATAATTTAAACTGTTAATTGTTTTGTTTGTTAAGAAATAAATGGAATACAAATTAAGTATATTTTCTGTATTTATCCATGTGTTTTCTGTTTTTTAGGATTTTCATTCCTCCTTGGAGAGCTGAGATTCCATTTTGTGTCATTTCCCTTCTCTCTTCAGAGCTTCACTTAACAGTTTTTATAGATCAGCTCTTATGAGAATAGAGTCTTTCAGCCCTTGTTTACTTGAAAATATCTAATTTTTCTCTGCTTTTGAAAAATGTTTAAATTATGTAAATGATTCTATGTTGATATACATATGCACTTTTCTTTCAAAAGATTACAAAGATATACTATTGTTTTCTTTCCTTCACATTCTCTGACCAGACTTTAGCCAGCATAATTACCAATACCCCACTTTATATAAAGTGTATTTTTTGCATTAGCATCTTTCAAGGTTTTCCTCATTTCTGGTTTTCTGCAGTTTGACTATGATGTGATTAGATATGCATTTATTCATATTTGCAAAACTTGGAGCTCTCTGAGATATATGTTTCATATTCTTTTAATATTTCTTCAAGTATTATTATTGTTTTATTTTCCATTCTTTTCCCCTCTCCTTTTGGATACCCAATTACCTATATGTCTGTTTCAATTTTGTTTCACTTTGTTTTGTATATTACATTCCCTTACCCTATTTTTGCCTTTCCTTTCTCTTTGCCTCTCTCTTCTGTTTTTTCCTTTGTTTGTCAATTTCAGTGCTCTCTGAAGCCTGCAAATTTTCACATTTGGATTTATACTTCCTGTTCTAGAATTTCCAGTTGTTTCTTTTTATCCTGTTCATTTAACTGTTGAAATTATCATCAGCTGATTTTTATGATCAGATTTTCCTTTAATTTTTGAAAATGTTTTATTACCTTCTTTAAAATCCTTAGTTATTAATCTACCCTTTTTGTTATCTAAATGTATATTTTTATGTACTGCTGCTTCTCTTTACTATGGATTATTTTTTGTTTACATTTATTAATTTTTACTATAATCTGATTTATTTAAAAGATAATGGTTTCCGTTATGTTCCTTGGAGAAGTTGTGTTCCAGACAGGTAATATTTCAGTAAGTGTCTGGTTAACTTGAAGTCCTTGATTCTTCATTGTATGCTTTTGTAGAGCAGGTCTATAATTGTTTTCTTTTTAGTAGTGGAGCAAATTCCTTAGGCCTGAAAAACAGACATGGCCATTAATTGATTTCAGGAGAAAACCCAGTTAGGGGTGACCAAACTGAGGCCTGGTGGCTGCATGTTGCCCAGGACTGCTATGAATGTAACCCAGCACAAAATCATAGATTTACTTAAAACCTTTTTTTTTGGCTCATCAGTTTTTGTTAGTGTTTGTGTATCTTAATGTGTGGCCCAAGACAACTCTTCTTCTTCCAGTGTGGCCCAGAGACTCCAAAAGTTTGGACATAGTGAAATACACCAATTTATTTTTCTCTTGTGCTGTTAGCAACCTGCTGTTTTCTATTGGGATCCTTGAAATCTCTCACCTGCAGGCATAGTTTCTAGGCACTTTATATACACGATTTGGGGCTTCCCCTGTGTGTCTTTCTTTTTCAGTTTGTTTTTTCCTTCAAATCCCAGAAGTCTGCAGCCCCAAACTTTGTCTTGTGACACCACAACCTAATAAACCCGAGGCATTTTTTTCTTTAGTTTTAGCGACTCCATGACCTTCAGATGTGGTTTTGCCTTCAAAGAAAATCTGTATAAACATGAATCTAATCCCATGCAGTCTTTTTTTCTTTCAAGAGTCAAACTCTCTCCAATATTTGTCTCATTTTGCACCTTCAGTGATGTTAACACTTTGTCCAGAGGTTATACTTACTATAAAGTACAGACCTGGCTGGACTGAGTCAGTGGATTGAGCGCCAGCCTGCAAACCAAAGGGTTGACAGTTTGATTCCCAGTCAGTAGAGCACATGCCTGGGTTGCAGGCCAGGTCCCCAGTGGCAGGTGTGTGAGAGGCAACTGTACATTGATGTTTCTCTCCCTATTTTTCTTTCTCCCTTCCCTTCTCTATAAAAATAAGTCAATAAAATTCTTTTTAAAAATTATAAAGGTTAGGTCCATTAAAAGCTATTCCACAAATACCTGTCTTTCTTTTTTAATAACAATAATTAGTAGTATCTATATTGTCCTTAGTATTTACTAGTACATGCTAAATTTTAAAGAATTAATCTATAACCATATATATTAAAAATATATTTTTAAAATATAAGGTACTACCTGATTTGCATTGAGATATCTTAGATTATAATAAATATGCTAGATAGCTTAATATAAATACATTTTTATTAAAGCAAAATTTAATTTAATAATAAAAAAAGTTTCTCAAGCAGGTACAGCATTAAGAAAAGATAGTGATTTATAACTGGGTTGATTTTTTTGTTCAAGTATTTATTGGTAAAAGTTAATAAAAATTCCAAATTTATTCAAATAAGACCATAAGTTACAATATAAAGTAAACTTTGAGACTTCATAAAATGTAGTTCCGTTGGCTAAGCAAAATAAAGCTAGATGTGGAAAATTAAATCTATTGTGAGAAGTACATAGTGATCAGCCAAAACTGTCTTAAAACTTCAGAAACCTACAAAAAAAAGAGAATTTCAAAATTAAAATTGTGAGGAAATTTTGAAGTGTAATACATTTGTTAATATAAAGTATTTTGTAGTCATTACTTACAGTAATTCAATTTATTTTTGAATTTTGTTATAATTTATTTTTCAATAATTTATTTCTAGAGTTTAAACTGAAGTTTTTTGATCTTGTGAATATTCTAGACTTTTCATTTTGGTGCTTCTAATATTTCTTTATTTCTGTGCTGTAAGAACTCCTTCCAGGTCCACCACCACCAGGTATAGTCTAATCTCAGGTTGCCTTTGCTGGCTGTGCAAAGTAGAACTTTTTTCACTGTGAGCTGAACAAATCTCCCTAACCTGACTGGCAAGATCAACTATGTAGTGTTATTTTTCTTATTTTATAAAGTGAAGTTGCAGAGCCTAGAACTGTACCTTTACAGTTTACTGTTGAATAGGAATATTGAATGAGGTGTTTGAAAAGTGCACATCACATCTTCAACACTGCACTGTTGCACCAGTAGTCACCTTCAGCTGAGCTTGGAAATGTGAGAGCCTCACAGCAAGCCGTGTTTACCCTGCACTGCTGTGAAGTTCATTCTTTACCCAGAATTTCCTCAGCATCCCAAGTTGCAGGTGTGAAATACAGCTCTCCCATCATTCCCCCCGCCCAGTGTTGTGTCTACTTTGCAAGTTTGACAGCCCAAAGCCCCACAAAAGATTTAAAGGGCAGAATTTCAAAAGGTTTCACAGGAAATATGTCCCCCTTCCCTTTCTCTGGGCAGCCTTTGCTGTACGTCTGGGGCTTTAAATATTTTATTCTGTAAACCTGGGGCACACATGTTCTTCTTAGCTGTACTCTGACATATGCTATCATCTGACTCTTCTGTAGTAAGCAGGCAGAAAAGAGTTCCTGCCTCCTTCTGGGGTGGTATTAAACTTTTATTACTAAAACACTTACATGCCTGAGTATACTAGCCAAAGTTCATTGCTTTTATATTTCCAGATCATACAGGTATTTAATTTTTACATCAAATAGTTGGAATTGGAGCAAAAATGTGAAGACACTGGGGATGTTTTCAGGATCAGTGTTGAACTGGCAATGATTTCTTGAAGAAGAAATAAAGAGTTTGGATGTTGAGTGCAAATATTTTTGCATGTTCAAATTCAGAATACTATTTAAAAACCATACATTTCAGGCCTACTATGTATCAGTAACTCTGATAGATGCTAAATAAAAAAACAGAAGAGACTGTGTCCTGAAAATTTTTATAGATATTAATTTCTAATATATTTTAGAAGTCTGAGACACAGCATGAAAAAATCCCTTACTATTATTCTGACTAGACACATCCAGTCCCTTTATTCCTCTAGGATCTGTTGCCCTGAGCAACAAAGCTGAAGGTTCAGATTCACAGAGAACCCTTCACACCTACTTCTGGCTTTCCAACTTGTCAATGATATGCTTATAAGTCTGTAAAAGTTTGTTCTCAGATTTTATAAATTGAATATCATATTTTAACCCATTTATTCATTTTTCTAAGCTGGTTGTGCCAATGTCTTTTAAAGCTTTTTTGTTGTTCATTTACAACACAGGATTCTTAATGTGAGAAGAGTAAATAGAATTTGCCTAAATTTAGGTAACTTGAACGAATTCATTTTTTCCTTGAAAGTAGCTCTGTAGTAAGTCATTAGAGATCTGTAAATTCCTCTATGAAATATTTGTAATTTAAAGCAGAACACAAAGAAACTGAGAATTGTTATGTTTTTAAAAAGTAATGAATCTAAAACTTGCAAAAACAAAAAGAAAATACAACAAAAAAGCAAATAAACTGAAAAGTCACTATTACCAAACTACAGGGGCAAAAAATAAGTTTAAACCTAAGAAAACATCTGAATATTTTTTGTAATGTATGTCAAAAGCAATTCCTTTTCTTCTGAACAAATACATTAGCTATGCAGCCCATCACTTTAACAATTTGAAAGCAGCTCAGAGTAGATAAGAAGATGGAAATGGGTGGATAATCTCATCCACAGGAGAAATCCACAGGGTAACTCGTCTAATTTCACATAATACTTCATGGAAAAGGCACAACAAAGAATCATAATCGTATCACTGTCCCTTTGGCCTGTGCTTCACATAAACCTCACCAAATTGGTTTTCTACCATCAGTTCAGGGCTTCCAACAGACAATTTTATGGTGTAAGTTTTATTATTGTTCTTAAAACAAGAAATGACATGAATTTAGAGTATGAATGGCAGGGATTTTAGGACAAAAAAGGTAATTTTTATCTCTGTATCTTAATTTAAGAAGAAAACAAAACAAAATCCAGAAGAGACAAAAAGACTTTAATTGAAGGAATGATACTAAAAAACTTTTGCTCTTAGGATCCTTTCATAGTTTGAAATAGTTGCTGAGTATAACAAAAGGCTTTTCTTTACTTGAGCTACTTATGGCAATATTCCTTGTGTTGGCAATTAAAATCAAATTTTAAAATATGAATAATAACACTCACAATGATAGCATAAAATATATTTTAAATAAACAACTTCAATTTTAAAAAGTAATTAGTGACATAATGATTAAAAATAATTTGCAAATCTCTCTAATGTCTGGCATAGTAGAAAACACATTTTTTTGTTTGTTTTTAATATGTCTCTGTATCCAAACTGTCATAACCCATTATTTTAGTTTGTAGAACATGAAGATCTAGTCTTACAGAGATATATAGTTGGAAAGTAGAAAATTATTTCCATAGCTTTTTCACATATTTGGAGATATTCTCTGTTGATTCTACAGCAAAACTCAATGTAGTAATTTCTTATCTGTCAATTGTTATATAAAATATTAAACAATATCAATGATCTTTTTGTACATTGTTACCTTAAAGCACACTGTCTATCATGAACTTTGATTGCATCAATTCTCTGTGCATTATTTTTGGAAAATATCTGTTCACTGAATTGTGGAAATGTTCCAAATGTTGGCACATTTCATTATATAAATGAAATACGAAAATTTCACCTTCCTTAATGTTACCTCTGATATTATCATACAATTCTTTACCTCTTGGGAACCTTGAAGTTCATAGGAGCAGTTAGAAATTTTCCAATATTCAGTTTTTTTTTTTCCCTTAATTGCTTGGCAACATACTTGTCACTTGCTTTACTCTACATGGCAGGCTCACTTTATTCATTTTCAAGAAAATGTCTCTGCCAAACACCTAAATCTGAATAGGCATAGTTTGTGTGTTGGACACCCTTTCAAATAACAATGACACTTGTTCTTTGGCTCAAACCACCACACAAGTACACACATTTTCATACAAGTTTTCTGTGAAAGATCATTGCACTTTATTATATAGCAGAAGGGCTTCATGTGTGCTTCTCATATCATTGCACAGAAAATTAAAAAGTAGTGTGCTCAACAGTTGATGCTTTTAAAAATAAGTGTGGTGATTATAAGGAGGAAAGGGGTATAAGGGCAATAAATGGTAATGAAAAAATACAACAAAATTGTTTTTCAGTTAAAAAAGAAAAAGAAATTACTGTTTGCATGGCAGATTGTTGTGATGCCAATAATTTCTGATTTTTTTAATAAGAAAAAGTTACTGGGTTTCAGATATACACACCATAGAAAATCTTTTCTTGTTACTGCATAAAGCTATTTTAAAGAAATATACTATACTGAGGATGGGAGTGGGGGAGTAAGGTTATACTTCATGACATAACCAATTCCTGTGTCCACCATGGTTGAACTGTGTTTTTCTATAATTTAGTAACTCAATCACACTAAGTCCATGTGTGCTTAGGTAGATTGGCATCAAGGTCATCCAGTTCAGAGAGTTTTTAATGTACTGTTTAATGAAAAATGAATTCCTCTATATCTCTTTCACATGTCCCACTATCAAATGTGTTTGCTGAAAAATCTTAATTTCAATAAAATATAAACACCATAAAATAAAAAAATAAAAATCAACATATTTACTACTTCCTCAAGGACATTCTTAGTTGATATTTATATGTTTTTCAATCCAAGTTCACAGATTTGAAGAATGCATAATTAATTGAACAGTGTTGAGTCACTGTTTTGATTTGTGCTAATGTCCTGCCAGTTTTACTAATTTCTGCTTTTGCATCATCATTACAATGTCATCATATTGAAGTGACAAATGATAACCTACTATTATCACAAAATATTTTTGATCTTACCTACGTCTTGAAAAACTTTTAGGAATACCTAGGAGTCCTGAGCCCCACTTTGAAAACTGCTGGACTAGAGCAGGAAAACAGAAAAATAGACAGGTGAATTATTCTAAAAACCAGTGTTGAAGACTTTGAGGATAACTGAGGTATAAAGGCTAAAAAACATATGGTTTGGATTTGCTATCTTTCTATGCAATAAGAATATTAATTCCATGTATTCCTGGAATTAGAAATGTCACCAGGAAATTTCTCTGCTTCTTAAACAGCCTGAACTCTTTCTGAAATATTTTCTTCATGGGTCTTCCTCAGTAAGAATTACTCCAGCAGTAAATACCCCCAGAGTAGCTGTATCCATTGCTTTT
Organism: Anoura caudifer; assembly: GCA_004027475.1. Classification (NCBI taxonomy): domain Eukaryota; kingdom Metazoa; phylum Chordata; class Mammalia; order Chiroptera; family Phyllostomidae; genus Anoura; species Anoura caudifer. The sequence continues at coordinate 62,449 of PVKU01005779.1, forward strand.
CCCCTTGAGATCTTTATGAAGTTATTCTTTCTCATTGCTATATCTTGGAAATATAAATGTAAATATATTCATCAGTATTTATATAAAAGACATTAAGATGCTAAAAGGGCAATGACCAAAATTAATTCTTTATGTGCTTCAATGTTGTTTTGCTGTAACAACAGTGATCACGCACACCAGCATGCCCAAGAAGTCTGCCTTATGCCGGATTACGGCATAACTATTGAGAACATCCCCTTTCATGTTCACAGGGTCTCGGAGTGCAGGATTAACCTTACCTACAAGGGTCCCCTGAAATTTTTTCACACATGCCAAGGTTTTAGAATCTTTAGTTTGCTATTGTGTAGGAAATTAAGTGCAGTAGAATTTATGATAGACTAATTGTGATCACCTCAATATCAGAAGTGTAGTTTCTGACATAAATGGCTCATAAACTAGGTGCACTCTTTTAATATTAAGTACTCATCAAAATGAATTAAACAGTATAACTAACAATAGAAAGAACCTGTAAAAGCAATTGGAATTTTTAAAGAGGGACTGATGAAGTGGGCGTTTGCGTTGAGTTAGCAGTAAAGAACAGAACCTATTGGTCAGCCATTACATTACTAATGCTGTGAAACAAACCACCCAATACACAATAGCTGACAAAAACAAGTACTTATTTCTCTTGCTCAGAATTTGTGAGTCAGTAGGATTACCTCTGCTCTAATCTGTGGATCTACTGGGATTTATGGGTTAAAGATTAGATTGGACACTTGCACATGTTTCTCATTTTTCTTTGACCAGTGGTTATTTGGGACGTGCATTCTCATAGCTATGGCAGAAATTCAAGAACCAAGCCAAATCAAACAAATACAGCTTACTCTTACATTTTTAATATACTGAACTTCATTACCTAAGCAAGTCATAAAGGCAAGACTTACCTCATTAAGGCGAGGAAGTATATGTCATCCATAATGGAACGATACTGCAAAATTACATGACAAAGGGTGTGGATATATACTTTTAATGCAGGAGAGTGAATAATCTAGAATTCTCCCCATTATCCCAAAATAAATGAGGACAATTGAAGAGTATAGTTATCTGGCTATTTCATAAGAACTGCAATTTGCAAGTTCCAAAAGGACATGGAACCAAGGGCTGAGAAAAAGTGTCCATAGCCCTTTGTTATTGGTTGAATAGCACCACCCCCCTCCCCAAAGATATATTGAAGTCTTAATTCCCAGCACCTGGAACTGGTATTTTATTTGGAAATGGAGTCTTTGCTAATGCAATCAAGTGAAGATGAGGTCACTAATCCAGTGGGATAGGTGTCCTTATAAGAAGCACCATGTGAAGACACACAAAGAAGGAAGAATGCCATGTGATGACAGCAGCAAGATTTTAATGTTGCAAGGTCAAGCCAAGGAATGCCAAGGATTGTAGCAAATCACCAAAAGCTAGGAAGAGTAAGGCACGATTCTCCTCTGCAGGTTTCAGAGGTAGCATGGCTTGTTGATACCTTGATTTAGGAATTCAAATTTACAGAAATGTGAGAAAATAATTTCTGTTATTTTAAATCATACAATTTGTGGTAGTTTTTTACAATCTTCCTACAGAAATAATATACTGTGTAAAAAAATAAACTTCCTTGAAATAGGTGTGCAGGTAAGTATATGGTGCAGGCCTAGAAATCATGCCCCTAGGGTGCTGCTGAGGTATGATAAACAATTCTTGATCCCAAAGAACTTTGTGCCACTGGTGAGCAGCAATGGATTAGGATGCCTGGCATGCAAAATGCCTCCTTGAAAGGATGGGGCTGCCTTAATCCAAAAAGATCTGCTTGGCCCTGAATGCATGATGAGTAGAGTTGATGTCTGTGACAGCAAGCTCACACCACATTCCAGGGCATCTGGTGAGAGTAATTATTAAAAGTGCTACAAGATGCATAAATGAAAATTTCCCAAGTCCTGACTTTCCTTTCCTTCTCTTGGTAGTTGCCAGGTCTGCAAAAGGGATTACGGGCAGCTGAATTTCCTCATGCACATGTTTTTGGAGAGTTTTTTTTTTTTTTTTTTTACTAATTTTATCTTTATCTTTTCTACATTCTTTTGTTTGTATCTGTTTAGATAATGAGTACAAGGAATAACTTTTACATTTATATTATTTCTGCCAATTTGCATGAAGACTCATTAGGAATCCAATTTTTAATTTTTAGGTTTAAAGTTTATTCTCTACATCATAACACTTTGTGAATGGCAGGTCAGTAATAGCATTACTTACAAAGTTTCTTCCTCAGATAATATGATTCAGAAAATTATTTTCCCAGGGGATATCTTTCAAAAATTATGTCCTATGTCAAACCCAGAAACACAAACATATCCATAAGGATAACGCAATATTCTTACGCTGCCATGTTCATTCAGGATTAAAAGACTCATTTAGATTTACAATCAAGAGATAGCAGCTTTTCAGATTTAATGTTCACATTTAAATTAACACACTACTAAAAAATAATAACTCAAATTATATCAATTTTCTCATTGTTCTTTTATTTCTCCTGTCCTCATAGTTTAATAGTATTCATAACTGAAGGGTTAAAGCTCAAGGCAAAGAAGAGTGCAAACATATGCTTCTTGGAAATGGCAGATTATTTCTTTTTTAAAAAATGCAGATGTCAGTCTTGCATGTCTTAAAGGCATTTCTGTTGCAGAGACTTTTTTTCCCTTAAATTCAACCTACTTTATTCTTTAATTTTGGAGGGAAAAAAAATTGACCAGTGATTGACCAAAGATTTCCCTTGCATTATCTTATTTGATACAAAAATCTTGAAGAGAGGGAAAAGATAATAATATTCCTAATTTTGGAGGATAAAGTAAGATAAAAAGAGTTTAGAACACTTTGCCAGAATGGCACAGGCAGCTAGTGACAAGACTGAGATTAGAATTTATGATTTATTCAGTCACTTTTCATATATTTATTCTATAGAGATATTTAACGAAGATGACTATTATGTTCCCACCCCACCCCATTTATAACAATTTTGATATTCAATTGAGATGAATTGAATTTTGTTTAGGAGTATGATTTATTATACATGGAACTTTCAGAACAGGGACATAGTAATTTTCATTGACAGTATCACCAATTATAGAATAAAATAGAGAACAAGAGAGTTTGAAGATAAGACAGGAGGAAGGGGAGACAGGGAAGGAAAGATAGGGAGAGGCAGAGGGCGAGGGAGAGGTGAGTCCTTAACTCCTGTTGGGGAAAAGAGAAACACTTCTAAGCAAAAACCAGTAGTCATTATCACTTCATTACTGCCCAAATGAAAGAGTATAAATAATGAGCAATACTCTTCAAATGAAACAGCATTGCATTCCCTTTCATCTCAAAATCCTGTGCACAGTATCTCTTTTTGTCAGTTCCTTTACTTTTGAACTACTAAAACTACTAGACCAATAGTCATTAAAAATATGATGCCTTGGGTTCTTCACTCTTCAGTCTCTCCTTTCTGTCTCTGTCTCTCTTTTTTAGTTGGTGTTGATGTTTATTTAATAGAATTTGGAAAGAAGAAAAGAAAAAAACCTGTTCCAAATATCTCTTACACTGTCTTTTTCTTTGTCCTTATTTGTGGATACTTTATATTGATCTATCTTTCAGTTTACTTATTTCCTTTTTGGCTACATTTAATTTAATGTTAAAGTAATCCATTTATCTATGAATTTAGTTAAAAGTTATTTTATTTTTCTGTTGTTTATGACATACAATATTTTAATTCCCTATAGAAATTCCTAATGTCTTTTAACTCTATGAACATATTCAGCATAGTTATTTTTTAGAATTTCTTCTAAAAATATTTTCCAAGTCATCTGTGGGATTGTATTCATTTCTGTTGTTTTATAATTTTCTTGTACAATTACTTTTAATTAAAACCAGTTATTATATATTAAAACTGGACCTTCTACTGAAGATTTATGTTTGCTTATGTGAAGTAGCTAGAGAAAAACAGAAACACTGTTTTCTAATTTTAATGATCGAGATTATTTGAAGCTTGTCTGTTGTCTCTAGATTCATCTCTAGAAGGGATTACAACTCTTTTTCCTACTTCCTGGGATACGAACCCAGGGAGCATATGTGTGTGTGCTGGGTTGTCAAAAACATCTACATATTGAAAAGTCCTGGGCTCAAATTCATTACCAGCCTTATTATACTATTTAAATAGCTGCTAAACCTCTTGAAGCTATCCTTTCTATAATGTCCCTAAGTTCTCCTCTCTGCATTTTCTTTTTATTTTTCTGGGTCTTGACCCTATAAATTTTCACTTCTAAAAAAACTTCCTAAAGCTTTCAAGAGGATAAATTTTCTTTCGTTCACATTTTCTCCCTGTTTCAGTAAGAGGGTTAGTAAAAATTACCTAGTCTGCCTTACTGAAGCAAAACTCTTTCTTATCATTTTAATTCTCCCTTTATCAATGGTTAACTAAAAATGAAAATATCAATATAAAGTTTTATGAGTGCAACTCATACAACAGTATTATATTGATATTAATTTTTTTTTGGAAATACATTTGGAAAGCAATGTGTCATAGCTTTTGGTTACAGAAAGAGTGCAATTTGGTGACAGCTGTGTGCATGTGCAGGGTTTTGGATAGAGGTCACTGTGACAGTGGACAATTATTATGTACCACTGGCTGGCTATATTGTTTTCCATCTCAAGAATAACCTCCACTCTTTATGCCTTATGAACTTCAAAGTTTTATCTCACCTTATCCTAATAGGAAAGAGTCCTCAAATGTTTTATATAGAAGTTACTTTATTATTTTCTCCTAAGTGCTTTGCTGTAAACTCTTCTTACATTTATTTTAAGTATTTATCTTATTCCATTATAATTGGAAAAAAGGTTTTCTTAAGATAAGGAAATATGTCTTACACATCTGTATGTCCACATTGCTTATGAGAACCTTACTTAAATTAGTTAGTAAATAAACAAGTGATTTGTGGGTACATAGGAGAAGACTGAGATGGTGTGTTGATTGCCCCAATCTTATAATCAGACTTCGAAAATCAAAGTGATCCATACCTTTCTGCTCTGAATGTCTGTGTATTTTTTTAACTTATCATTTTTCAAAAATCTTTTTCTGGTTACACATATAAATGATAAACATTCCTAATCAACAGTTTTTTTGAGGGAGGCTTTGTTCCCAACCATGTATCATGAAAATACTAGAAGCATTTGTTTCCTGACCTCTGTTAGAGTAATCAGAGACTTGTAACCCCAATCTTGTTTTGATACAAAATTTTAGTACAAAGAAAGATTTCACAAAAGAAAAATGTCAAGTCAAGCAATAACATGCACACACTTTTCAAGTATGCATTTTTGTGTAGTTGTTAAAAGGATAGGTTTTCAAATAAGAAAGATGTGGGTTTATATTTATCTTTGTAAATTTCCTTGAGGCAATTGTCCAACTACATAGATCTACCTTTTCTTCTCTGCAAAACGGGATTAATAATAGTACCTATTATGGTGGAGTTCCACCCATAGAGCCCCACCCCCACTGGCCACCACTGATGAGAATAAGTCTACCAAGACATGATCCCCTTGGGGAGGAAAGGTGGCCAATCTCTCAAAGGAGAAGGGCCAAGAGCCTTTCCTCATTGGACTTTTATTGGGTTTCAGTTTGCACAGCAATACAGGTAAAACTCATTAATCATTGTCAGGCAGTAAGGATCAAACAGTAGATAACATACAAAGAACTACAAGGGCCTATTATGAGTCAGGGTCTGTTAGCTAAGGCACTACAAAACTTTGGGAAACAAACTCATGTCCTGCTCAGATCCTTATCAGAAAATTGAAAGCATTCTTAATAAAGCAGGTTTCACAGGATTTTATGTATTCTTTCTTAGGCCTGATCCCCCCAGGGAACCTGCCCTTTCCAGCACAGGGCTGCACTGACCTCTGTCATTGTTTCAGGCTTAAGTCAGGCAGGGGAAGCAAGGCAGCCAAGAGATTAGGAGACTTCTCACAGACAGAATGAGGACTCAGGCTATGTCAAAGCCGAGAGGCAAGGGTCCATCAACCCTTTTTGCTATAGCCCCCCAAGTCCTTCTCTAAGGGCCCCGGTGATCATGCCTGCCTTAGGTCATCCCTCCCTTGAGAAGTCTTACCCATCATTGGTTAACCGATCATGCGTTGGGGGCGAGGCAGCGTGAATAAAAGGGGCAGAGGTGGCACCTCTGCCAGGGAGATAAGCTTTGTCTCCCTAGTGGCTTATGGTCCAAAGGTCACTCACTCAGCCTTAGCCATGGGGGGTCACAGCTTCTGAAACCAGGCAGGGCGGTTCCCAACAACCTATCACATATGGTTGTTTTTAGGATTAGAGTCAATATATGGGTAACAGTTTTGGCAGAATGTCAGCACTTAATACATATTAATATTTAAAAATTTAGCTTGGTGAATTTCCAGGTCTATTTCTTCCTCAATTTGCTCTCATCCTGAGTTTGAAAAACTAACAAACTATGTGAGAGGTACAGTTGGTTTAAGGCATGGCTACTATCCCATCTTTGTTGTACTCTGAATTTACAATAATACTAGCTAAGATTATAAGATTTATCATGACATTCATCAGTCTACTATCGGTATTTTACTGCAGTTAGAAAGTATTCATGTGTCAAATTATAGCAGCTCCTCATTCACTGGCGATTATCAGAATCTTCAAAGCCTGGAGTTTAAAAACTGCCATGAGGTCAAAATGAATGGAAATTATTTTGTGAAGTCTTATATTTCCATCCAAGTGTAATGAAATGAAAAACCACTTCAGTCCTCCTTCTGTGTATTTTTCAGCAAATTTTTAGAGACTATTCTTATTCAAATTTTGTAATAAGGATCATTCTAGCAATTATGAAGGCACCTCCCTTGTTTTCAAGGGACCACATTCCACTGAGCATATATTACAAATGGATTAATAAGCTGTTAGAAAAATAGCATCCATATACTATAGCTGTAGTAAATATAAAAATATCTTATTCTGCATTAAAATTATGATTTCTCTAATCCAAACTAGTAGAAGTTTGAAAAATCATTTGGTATTTTTCTTTAGTGTCAGAAAATGTATTGTACATCAACTTTGGAAAGGAGAAAACTATTGCAATTGGAAGGTAGTATGCGATCTTAAATGAAGAATAATAATAGAATCCACCTACTTAGTCAAATAACTAGGTTTACTGTTGATTCATTTTGCAACTGACTCATTCTGTCAGGAACATCCAAGAAGCACAGCTATTCAAAATCATACATTTGATAGAAAAAATTCAGTTAGATAACCAACATCTGTTCTAAAAATATTCCTGGCTAAAATCTTATCTTCTATGCTTTGTGGTGCAGAACTCCAAGAATTCAATTATGCATGTGTGCACTTGAACAGACCTAAATATTTGTCTAACTTTAGAAAAACAAATTGACCTTACAAGAAGGTATTCTTTTAGAGATAGAATAGCTCTTCTTTTGGAAAAAAATATGTTATGTTTAACAAGTTTTCAAACAAATTCTTCACTTGGCATGCAAATTATTTTGCTCTTTTTTCAAGTGGGTCCACATAATATGTACATTCTAGAAACTTACCATATAGCATAATCCAAAATGTTATTCATCTTCCCTTAAAACCTAACATTACAACTGAGGTTCATAAAGAGGTAATCATAACATTAAAATATGGTTGTAATATCGTGTTTGTAAAAAAAGTAAAGATTAAAATTTTATAATCACAAATGTGTATTTCAAATAAATGAAGTGTAAAAAAGAAAAATCATAAATATATGTTTAATTTATCTAAAAGTTGACATTTAAATATTTAAAATTAATATTTTTATGTCAACAAACAACATAAATGTGACAAATAAAGAAAATGCAAGCTTAATAATTAATAAAGTCAATATGGATACTAGGACAAGAATTCCTTCCAGTTGATGAGAAATAAATTAACCAAAGAAGAAAACAGATAATTGATAAAGACATAATTCAAATTAAGCGGAATCACTTTAGCATTAAAATATTAAAAAATTATTCAATCTCACTACATGTCAAGAAAATGTAGATTAAAATAATAATGCAATATAGTTTTAACCAATAGAATTAGGGGAAAAACAATGAGTTGTTTTAGTTAAATTTCAGATGTTTACTCACAGTCTTTTTCATGTAATAATTTATTCTTCAAATTATATAGAAATTGAGTGTACCTCATGTGCTATGACATATTAGAATGGGTCATTAATAGTTTCTGTTATTATATTTTTCCTCTTTGAAGTGCTATATTACCTGATTCAATTTCCTTTCAGAGAGATAGACAAAGGTAGGAGTGTGAAAGTTGTGGGAAATGAAAAGACCTCGATAACTGGAAGGTAATGAGGAGGCTTAAGTGAGCCAATGCAGTTGTATTAATAAGAAAAAATGAATTTGAAAGCATTGTTTAGTGTTTTCCCTGATAACTGAGATTTATGAAAATGAGAAAAATTAGAAAGTAGGGGACATAACATAAGGGCTATACAGATGGCATATTAATGATCAAGCTTCGATATATAATATGGACTGAGAGAAAAATTATCAGGTTTATAAAATATTGATAGAAATATATAGTACTGGAATTGTCATAATAGAATAGAAGCTCTATAATCTAATAATATTGTTTACTGACATTTCATCAACACCTGTGTAAATTTCTTGAAACTGCTTTCTTTTAAAAAAAAATTCTTACTATTATTTGTCCAAATTTAATGATGGTGCCCACTATTCCCTTGAAGAGCACCTCCACTTCTATTGGGGAAATTTTCTCTTCTATATTGACTGTATTTGATGGGCACTAAATCGTTGCTGTCACTTGATTATGTCTGGATCAAAACAATGCTTCTATGCTGAAATCTGAATCTTAACTCTTGAACAGAGGGACAATATGGTAAGTGTATTTCACACTGTTATATGGGTTCTTCTTTTTGGCATGTGACCTGAATTGGTTCCTAAGGACTTACTTAAGTTAACTGTCAAATGTGTGAATTACCAACATTCCTCAAAAAATTCTGTTGAAGTAGTAACAGCCTGTTTTTTATTACAACCAAAAATATTCTAATTAATACAGCTTGTTTTTGAGTATCAGTGGCTCAAAATTGGATACTTATATGGGTCTCAGGTTTAACTAACTTGATTTCCAGCACTGGACTGTGGAGCTTCTGAAAGATGTGGCACTACTGCTGAATTTAGAAATATTGGAGAGTTGAAAATTGTCTTTCAATAATTGTATAAATCATACTTTCATAAAAATACAGAAATGAGATGGTAACACTAGTTTAGCTCTTAGAGCTACTCCATAATTACTCATATTTGACCTGTAAGAAGATAATCCCACCATGGGTCTGTCATGGCTACACGTCTTTGAACATTGGCACAACACTTGTGCTGGACTATCTTTTTAAGCATATTTTTCTATAGCAAAAAGTCTTGAAAACTTTATCTTTCATCTCTGTTTACTGTGTTTGCATTGTTAGCATTTCCATTTGATTCTTTCTTGTAGTTACATTTCTCCTGAAATTACCTCATGTTTCATGTTGTTCATCTTTTCCTTTAGAGCATTTAACATATTAATTAGAGTTACTTAAAGTTCCCTCTGAAATAGTTCCAGCATCTGGTAGCATATACAGCTCTAGTTCTGTTCTTGATTTGTCTCTTCGGAGTATATGTTGTTTCTGGCCCTTTATAGGTTTCATGTGCTCTTGTCGAAAGCGGGACATCATTTGTCAGACAGTGAGAAATGACATACATGAATTATCTGAAAAGGTTTTCCCTCTGCTGTGTCTCTAGTGTAGGTTGTGCTATCATTCAATTTGGAGTTGAGTTTGAGATTTATTGTTTCTATAGTTGTCCTCAGTACACCACTATCTTCAAATTTTTCTAAGGATACCTTGTTCTTAGTGTGGGAAGTGGTTTGCTAGAAGATTTTGTTTCTGATGATTGCTTCCTTTTTGGCTTTAAGGTTTTTCATTGTACTATGCCTCAGAGGGAATCTGCCTTTCACCAGTGACTCTTATTCAACACTCATTAAAAGAGTGAGAACTTGTTAGGCATTCTCTGTTGTTCTTATAAAGCTTGTATGTCAGAGAGTCTAAATGGTATGTTTTTGAGAGTGTGGCCAAGTGATTTTTATTCTTTATGGGAAGAGTTCTGAACCTAGGTATATTTCTTCCTCTCCCAGTTTGAGATTTTTCCCTTCTGCCTTCCACAAGTGCAATGGAATTTTATTCACCCAGGTGGGCACTGGTGTTTGTCACCCCTTCTTCCTTTTACTAAAGCTTTGTTTTATAGGGGAGATGGGGAAAAACATTCAAATTAATCTGTTATTTTTCTTACAAGTGCACTTTCATATTATAAATGTCAAAATGTTTTTTGTATGCTTCTTGTTCACATTTTTTACCTAATAATTATTGATCAATAAGAAAATTAACAATTTGATAATATTTATGTTGAAAAAAATAGACATTAATCATTGGCTTGGTCTGTGTTAGAAATGAAATAATCACACCCTGTCATTTCTACAAATTCACCTTATAATTTCTAAATTATTTTGGGACTTCCTTTTTAATAAGAATGCCATAACATGAACTGATGTATGACTGTATCTTGAAATTATATATTAACTGTGATTATTAATATTATTAGTCATTATGACCTCATTATACAGCTGTAATGCCTAAATATATCTTATTTTAAATGTGCTGTAATGATAATTATACTGTTTTTAATATAATACTGCAAGAATTACCTCGTATTTTTATCACTGATTAAATGTTAGGTGACTGCTTTTAAACTTAAAATATTTATCATGTTCTATGAACTTAACCTTTGCCTTAAGGAAAAGAGTCATTAAATCTCTCAAACAGTTCTTTCTTTGGCATGTCTTAAATGTGAACATAAATTTCCTTAAATTCTCACCTATTTGATAAGAATTCATATTCAAAGTCACTCAAGGCATTTGTAAATTACTGTATTATTTCTATCAAGTTGTAAAGAACATAAGCAAAAATAATTTTCAATACTGCAAAATTCGAACTTGAAATACACTTGGCAGCAGCAAGGGCTATAAACTAAAGGATTGCACTGTCTTTTTTCAGGGAATAGTTGGGGTCAGAATCATGTTTAATGTTGAGAATCTACTAAAATTGAAAGACTGACTTGTACACAAAAGGGATGCAAAGTGGCATTGTTTCCTATAGGAGATATCATCAATATTCTTTGTCTTTACTTACCATTGTTACTTCTCTCCATAGATATTCTTTCAGATTCTGTCACATCTTTTATTTTTCTTTTTTCCTTCCTTCCTTCCTTCCTTCCTTCTTCCTTTCTTCCTTTCTTCCTTTCTTCCTTTCTTCCTTTCTTTCATCATTGTGTGGTTGCCTCTCATGCCCCTACTGGGGACATGGCCCACAACCTAGGCATGTGCCCTGAATGAGACTTGAACCAGCAACACTTTGGTTCTCAGGCTGGTGCTCAACCCACTGAGCCACACCAGCCAGGGCTTATTTATTTATTTTTATCCCCACCAAAGGATATGTTTTAGAGAGAAGGGAGGGAGGGAGAGAGGGAGGGTGGGAGAGACAGATAGACATTGATTAATTGCCTCCTACATGTGTCCTAACTAGGGATGGAACCCACAACCTAGGTATGTCCCCTGACTGGCAATCAAATCCACAATGTTTTGGTATATGGGATGATGCTCCAATCAACTGAACTACTAGGCCAGGCTTTTTGCATCACTAATTTTACTCTTCCTTTTAGGCCATATTTGTTACTTACTCCTTTAAATATTTTCTCTCCATATTCTGCCCTCTCTTCTGTCATCATTTAATATAGCATCTTTTACCCTCATCAGCCTAAGAAAGTAGCAAATATTGAAGTATTATAAGTGAAAATTAAAATTGCTTTATTCAATATATTATTAATACAGAAATATAATATGTATATATTTTTTCAAATATAATTCCTTCCTTCAGCAATCAATAATGATGGCTTTTTATTTGTGTATTATCATAGCTACTGAAGATACTATTATTGCAATAAGAAAAGTCTTCTTTTCAGTTTGTGTTCAAACCAATGCAAAATGGCTCCTACAATGAGATCTAAGGATGAGTTATGTTGGTTTAGACCTCGGGGCTCTTTGGGAAAAGTTTCAATTGAAAGTGACTTATTTTACAATCTATCTCCTATAGAAAAATATAAGAATAGGTAAATACATATTTGAATGTAGCCTTCCTCTTGGCTGCCTCAATAGTCAGAATATATCTGGTATATTTGTGTATGTATGAGGGCTGTCCACAAAGTATCCAGCCATATACTATGAAAACTAGAGACATTTATTGAAAAGATACAGGAACAAGAAACATTGTACATAGGACAGTGATGGCTCAGTTCCCTGCAAAGTGGGTTCCTTGGGAATTCCCACAGTTCTCCCAATTGCCATCTGCTGCCCTGTTGTATTTTTCTGAATCTCAAGGATCTGAAATCTCTTCCCTTTCAAAGGCAATTTTAGTTTGGGGAAAAATCAGAAGTCACAGGGTGCCAAATTTGGGCTGTAGTGGTCCTGAGTCACCTGGGTGATTTGATGTTTCACCAAAAAACTCTGCATGAGATGTAATGCATAGACAGGCGCATTGTTGTGACAAGCTGCTAATCATTAGTTGACCATAGCTACAGCCTTCTGAATCATCCAAATAGTTTCCACAGAAGAATGTTCAAGCTTAATGCAAAATTTGATGCAGATTCATTGCTCTATTTACTCAATCATTTTGAACATGATGGCCACATAGTACTCACGCTCACTCAATAGTGTCTACTGTCCTCACTAGTGACTAGTACAGTGAAGTCATCAGGATTCACCCATGTGCATTTCAGTCCACTCACCTTGGCTGCTAGGTTACATCAACATCATGCAAACCATTCTCATTATGTTAACAGTGGCTTGACTTTTTCTGGACAGACCTTCGTGTGTGTGTGTGTATATATATATATATATATGTATATATATATAGGGGTGTCCGACCTTTTGGTGTATTTGGGCCACACTGGAAGAAGAAAAGTTGTCTTGAGCCACACATTCAATACATTGTAACATGTAATCACAAAAAAACTCATAGTGTTTTAAGTAAATTTATGATTTTGTATTGGGCCACATTCACAGCTGTCCTAGGCTGCATGTGGCCTGTGGGCCACAGGTTGGACATCCCTGCAAATCTAATCCATCTTCTCAGTCATCTTTTTTTTCCCCAATGCGATACTTTCTCTGACAACATGGTCTAGTTCAGTGTTTTTCAATTCCTTTACACTCTAAGATTTATATCTAATACCATAAAATAATTTTGAGTAAGATCATATAAAATAGTAATTGTTCTTTTATATCCACTGAATGATATATTGCATACTGCAAAAATATTATGACTCTAGTAACACTAAAATATGATTTCTTAATAACTATGGCACCTAAACATATTTTAAAATAATCACACACACGTGTGAGACACACTTCCATTTTTCAGATAATGCTTAATGTGCCATAATGATTTGCTTTAAATAATGCTGCAACCTTTCAGAGGTCTTAAGTACAGAGGCTGGTGATGGAACTAGGAGTTATTAAATAATTAGTTTTTCTATTTCATATTTTTCCTGTGTACAATGGAGGAACTTCTATCTACTCTAAAAATTTCACAAAATATTTTAAAGATCACATGAAATAATATACATGATAACAGAAAACTTTTTAAAAATCCAGAAAAAAGTAAGCAAACATCTTTATACTTCGAATTCATTTTATAAAATATTTTGTACAGAGTTGTAAGGTAGCCATAGTTTGAAGGCAGGATGTTGTTATTTTAGAGATATTCAGCTGCAATGAAGGTCTGCTCAATCTCTTGTTTTCCTACTACTGAAGCTGAGCCAAATGCAGAGATCCTCCTGGAGCTCAATGGAAGCTCTGAACAGAAGCCAGAGCAAGGTAAATAAAAGAGAGAGAGAGAGAGACAAAAAGAAAAACAAAATGAGAAACTGGCTGGAAGTCAACTGTTTAAAAAATGAAGGTAAAACTTTCTGATATGATCCCCTAATGGTAGATAATTATATATTATATTTTAAATGGTTTCAGAGTACCTTATTCATTTATTAGCCAGTGCACTTTACAACCTTTGAGTGACATTAAAGAATTGGAGGACTTTTCTTTTGAGTTCAATTAACTTTAGTGTGGATAACATAGGTACCATTGAGAGAGTAACCCACTGTTTTTCATGGAGTTTATAGGGGAGGGAAAAGAATAATTAATAAAATAAAATACATGAGCCTCACTTCTTTTTAGTATTTTAAAATATTTTCTCTGATAAAAGTTATGGAAAATTATCTTTCTTATTGTAAAGCATTCAATTTTTTAATCTTATTTTTGATAAAACCTTAAACTCTTCATGTAAGGTTATGAGAAAAAGAGACAACTGTACTTGAACAACAATAAAAAGATAAAAAATATGAAACAACAAAAAAAGAATAAATAAAAATGTTACCATATGTTATTATTTTAAAAAAAAGAAAGAAAAAGGACCTATAATTTCCCATGCCAAACTTTAATTTCAATGACACTTTTAGTGTTTACCACTGTTATAAAGTGGAGATAATATAGAGAAGCTTACTCATTTCAATTTCCAACCTTATTAATATCGTAGAACTGTTTTAAATCATTTCACACCTGTTATTCTACTTTTCAGAATATCACATACAAAATTAAGCTTTCTGTTCACATTTTCTGATTGTTCTTCAATATGAGAGTTATTCTATCATTTTCCATGAGTTAAAGGGGTGAAGATACTGTGAATTTGGCTTGTCTGTGGATCCCAGGAACATGTAAGACATCAGTTACTATTTCTGGTTAGCATTTAGGCATGCGGCAAGGAGCTGAAGAAGCCTGGTATATGCTGGGAGGAAAATCTAAACTCAAAAATGAAAATCACATTGAAAATTAAGTAAAAGGTAGTGGACATTTTAAATGTATCATAGAAGGGGAAAAGAAGAAGAAACAATTTTGAAAACTATTTTTAAACTATGTAAGTTAAAAAATATTTCTCTTCATTTTATAATAGAAGATGCAGATAATATAAGGTAAATAATATATTTGAAAGAGATATCTAGGCTAGGATTCTGAATAATTCAGTGTAAATAACCCAATCTTTATTTACCAATAATGCAGATACAAAGTCTAAAATCTATATTCATTATTACTAAATCAAGTAAGTGAAATACAAGTGAAAAGAAATATAATTCTCATGTTTTCCATCAAATTTTTCTTGTAACAGTAACATATATTCTCTATTGAAAATTTGAAAAATATATGAATAAGATTAAAGTAGAAAGTAATATTTTCCTGTAGTCATTTTACCTAAAGAGAGCCACAGTTAACATTTTACTGTATCTTCTTCTGGTTTTCTAAGCATATTTTTTACATAGTTCACTATGTACTTTATGCACATATTTCTGTCTTGCTCTGTACACTTAATACATTTTGATGGGTTTGAATACAATTGTCCAATCACATTAAGATCCTTTGGTAGATTTTTATTGATACTAAATATCTATAACACAAAAGCATTTATACTCATAAGATACTTTTAATTTTCAGCTCCATATTTTTCATAATGGAGAGTAGGGAATTTGACCACCATGATGGTCAGATCTAGGATCCCTAAATTTTTGTTTTGTGCTTTTCTCTTAACATTACGAACTACTTTGTTCTTACTTTAATTATTAAAGCTGTCTGGATGGGATCCAGATGAAACATAACTTACAATGAAAAATATAATGCCAGAGGTTCAAATATGGATTCACACTTTTAAGTGAAATCAATATAATGAGCAAGGAAAGTATTTTGGCTTAACATATAACTATTTGTTTACAAAAATCTATAAATCCTGAGTGTATTTTCATCTGTTTTAAAAATACTGATCAAATACTGATAAAATATTTTGAACAACAGCAGCCAAAAAGTTATTGACAGCTTTTCATTGTTGACATCTTTCCAAGCAATTTACTCTCTTTGATGGAGCACAGGTCACAGTTCTACTCTTTAGAGACTAGCTAATGTTTTAAACATTCATCTCAAACTTTTTCCTAACCCAAATGAAAATCAAAATAACTGAAAGTTTAAAAAAGAGACAGAGTATAGCAGAGCTAATTAAACTTGGACAGAAAGCTCACAAAACACTTGTTTCAAAGAGATTAAGCAGGTTATCCATATTTAGCACACATTTTTATATTAAAAGAAAACTCTTTAAGGGACCATACCATCTGTCATGATGCCACAGAAGTAGCTGATGTGAACTTCAAGTGCTGAAAATAACTGGGACTTAAACAAAACAGTTTTGTATTTTTTAAAAATAATTAGTTGATAAGATAATTGCAATGTGCTAAAATTATCTATAATCTTTATTTTTAAAAGCATCTTAATAATTTGATAGTCAAGACAATTAAGAAGTTAAATTTATCAACGCTTTGTTTTTATCAATAGTATGTCCTGCTTAGTACATCGTAGAAACACAAGATTTTTAGCATAGAGTTTCACTGACAAATAAAGGCAATTATTGGCGAACAAAGGGAACAGCTACTTTCAAGATAGTAGGGAAAACATACAATATTCACAGCTGAGTACATTACCCAGGATGATATCTTTCAGAGAGGCATTTCAATATTTAATACTTTTCTGACTCTCAGTAAGTATTTATTGGTTGAATGAATGAATGAATGAATGAAGATACTGATTCATTAATTCTGCATTCCAAGAATTTCTGGGACTCTGAGTTGGTAGGGTTTGCTACTACTTTCAATCTTCATCAGGCACTTCTCTTTCCTTCCTTTCTTTTCCTCCCTTCCTCCCTCCCTCTGTCCTTCCTTTCCTCCCTCTCTCCCTTCCTCCTTTCCTTTCTTTTTCTTCTTCTTTTTTTGACATTCAAGGAAGAAGCACTATGTTAGAAGATAACCTATATGAATTAGCAGAAACTCTTCTGTTTAAGGAAGTGGGAGGAGTTGGAGTGAGTTAAGGGATGAGGTAATCCATGTGATGACAGAACGGAAATGACTACTGTGAAAACACCTAGAGACAAATCACTAAACTAATCCACTGCCTATGTTTATATTGTTCTATTTTCTAACCTACATGTCTTACCGAAATTTATCTCTGCACTAAGCCACTGGCAGAACCCAGGGGATAATTTTTGCCTGAAAAGTCTAAACACTATGTTATAATTTTTGTAGTAGCAATTTGAATATCCAAACAAAATTTGAATGTCAAAAATTTCTTTCAAAATTCTATTAAAAGTATGGGTGCAATAGGTAGTGTTGAGAGAAAAATATATTGCTTCTTCCATACATGCAACTGACTAATAGTTTTTGGTGATGACACTATTATTCTTTCAAACAAGCAAATACAACATATTAGGCATAACAATAAAATCAAGTGAGAATTCAACCCTCTTGTACACAATGTCCTTTAATACAGTATTCCTTGAAGAAATCTTCGATGTATGAATGTCATCTATTATCTTTTTAACCTTGCCAACCTCATTAGCTTTCCCAATAATAATGTTTCCAAGAATGATTCTATATGGAGCAGTATATGGAATTGTATTAAGCCAAAGGACAGGAAAGAACAGACTGTACTATGTGATTTTATATTTAATGAATATATGATTTGCTTTACTGAAGCATAACACCTGTTTCTCTGTCTGATGTGGATATAGATGCCCTTTGTAGTCTTCAAAGTTTCTGTATTTATCTCATGATATGTACCATGATTACTTTTGTAAAATTTTAAGTAATTATTAGTCATGATTTTGAGATAAATGGTAGCTACATGTAACACTGCACAGCTCTAAAAGTTAATTGAATTAATGAGTATTAAAAAAATAAAATGTGAAATCTGGGGCTAAAGAGAGGAATAAAGACCTGCTAGAGGAAAATGAAGTAATGTCTTCTAACCATGGAGTTCTAAACTACCCTAAATTCTCAGTCAGTGCTTTTAGTTTTTAGTCTGGATGTTTTAATTATTGATTTCAGATTGGGGGTGAGAGACAGTGAAAGAGAGAGATATATAGAAACATTGGTTTGTTGTTCCACTTATTTATGCAATCATTGGTTGCTTCTTATATGTGCCTGACCAAGGATAGAACCCAAACCTTGATGTTATCAGGACAACACTTTAACAGGGCTTAGTCAGGATATTTTGATGTATAAATAAAATGCAGAACTAATCAAAAGAAGACACAGGGTTTTCCAGAAAAAACTTTATATTCAAAAGTTTTTATATTAAAAACTTTAGCTCTACCACTAATTACCATTGGGACCTAAGGCAAATTACTTACATACTTTGTGCCTCAGTGTGCAGGGATAAAATGGGGGAAATTATACTATTTATCTATTTGTTTCCTGTAGATAATGATGATATAATCTATGTGAAGGAATTCATACAATATCTGATCCAGAATAAGAAATGACTAAGTACATAGCAATAGTTATTATTTTTGAAAAGGAGGGAAATCATGATTAGAGAATTTATTTGAGAATATTTGATACAGAACAGCATTGGTGTCCCATCTGAAGATAATAGCTTTTGCATGATTGTCTTTTGCAGGGAGATAGAGAGAGAGAGAGAGAGAGAGAGAGAGAGAGAGAGAGAGAGAGAAAGTAAACTGCAATCATTATTTCATTTTAATTTAACAGATTTAGTGAACAAAAGTCCACATCCTTTTCTATTGCTCTGGAATGGTTCTTCTACGCCCTGGGATAAAAACTATACTCAAGAAAATTAAAATCAAGTGAGGAAATCTGACAGGTAAACATATTATTAACAAATATTGTGAAATATCAATTCAGTTCATTTTTGATCATCTACCAAGAATATTTATTATTTTTTTAAAGTCTTAGTATTTTATCAGAAAACATTTGATGTGCCTTAGTCAAAATGGTGCTAATTTCTCTAGTTATCAAAATGAATAACTGCTTAAATGTTAATTTGACAAACAGGAAGTGTCTCCTATGTTCAAAACACTATATTAAGCATAGTCCTTTCCTTTCCAAAGTTCAGAGTTTATTGAGGAAATAAATTAAAAGATGGTATTTGCTTTTGTTATAAAGCAAAACAGTTTAAATACTGTAATAAAGATTTAATGTGCTATAGTAGTAGATTGGATTATGCTTCTTGAGATGGGTGAGCTTTTTAACTGCACCTTCAAAGAAGAATAGGAGTTTCACTTCTCAGTAGGAGATTGAGCAGGAGAACAGTGGTACTTTCGTAAACAGAGACCAGCAGCAATAAATGGCCAGAGGTGTGAGTACAAAGTCAAAAGTTATAGAATCTAATGTCACTTTGCACCCACAGGAAGGGCTAACTTAAAGAGGACAGACAATAGTAAGTACTGGCAAGTTTGTGGAGAAATCAGAAGCTGCATGTATTGCAAGCAGGATTGTAAAATAGGGCAGCCATTTTGGAAAATAGTTTGCAATTCCTCAAATGTCAAATTTGGCATTACCATACCCTACAATTCTAGTCCTAAGTGTATACTCTAAGGATTATAAAAGCAAATGTCCATACAAAAACTTGTATATGAGTGCTGATGGCAACATTATTCATAATATTTAAAAAATAAAAATAACCCAGATGTTCATCAACAGGTAAATGGGTAGCATATTATAAGGTCATAAACAAGGTATCTAGTATTGCACATGCTACGGCATGGGTTAATCTTGAAAATATTATAGTACGTGAAATAAGTCAAACACAGAAGACATATCTTGTGTGATTCCATTTATATAAAAATGTCCAGAAAAGCAAATCTAGACAGACAGAAAGTAGTATTAGTAGTTAGCAAGGGCAATGGAGGGCTAGTGAATGGGGGACTGCCAAAGAGTATGAGATGTCCTTGTAGGATGATGAAATGTTCTAAAACTAGATCATTGTGATGGTGACACAAATTGGTGACTATACTAAAAGTCACTGCATTGTTCACTTGGAAAGGGTTAATTTTATGGTATGTGAATTCCATCTCAATAAAACTGTATATAAATAGAATATAGACAGTTACTGGAGTAAGAAGGGTGTGGCCTATATTTTGAAAGCCAATTTGTGGAGATTCCATTCAAGAGTCCCTGATTTCCTTCTGTATTCAATAAGGGGTAATTGCAGATTTTAAGAGCGTGGTGCTAAGACTAATACCTAACATTTTTTAATAGCTTAAAAATTGCCAAGCTCTGATATGTGTCTTGCATGGGCTATTTATCCCATTAATACTTTTATGTGGACTACATTATTATTATTCCCAATTCACAGAGATGGAAATTGACTCACAGATGGCTTAAACACATTGGTAGCTTGTGAAAACACCAGGACCTAACCTCCTAGTTTTATATTTTATACTAAAATGCCTTTTGACATTATCAGAGTTTCATTCTATGATGAACACTTGTTTTAGAAGAGACTAGAGACCAGATGCCTATTGCAGTAGTTCAAATGAAAGATATGAGTGACTTATGGACACGTACACTGGCCCACAGTGCCCTTGGCGTTATATGGATGAGATACGAGACAAATTCACACAGACTACTGAGTCCTGTGGAGGAAAAGGGACAGCAAAGCTACTCTCTCAAGGGGAGAGTGCCCCGACACTTGCCTTGACAGGTTTTTATTGGGTTTCAATTTGCACAGGAATACAGGTAAAGTTCATTAATCATTGTCAGGTAGTAAGGATCAAATAATAGATAGCATACAAAGAACTATGAGGGCTTATTCTGCAGGGTCTGTCAACTAAAAGGCTACAAAACTTTGGGAAACAAACTCATTTCCTGCTTGGACCCTTATCATTTAATTGAGAGCATTCTTAGCAAAGCAGGTTTCACAGGATTTTATGCATCTCTCTCAGGCCTGATCACCCCAGGGAATCGCCCTTTCCAGCATAGGGCTGCAACCACCACCAGCATTGTTTCAGGCTTAAGGCATTGTCTCAGGCTTAAGTCAGGCAGGGTAACCAAGGCAACCAAGAGATTAGGAGACTTCTCGCAGACAGAACGAGGACTCAGGCTATGTCAGGATAGCCAAGGGGCAAGGGTCCATCACCCCCTTTTGCTGTAGCCCCCCAAGTCCTTTTTTGGGGCCTCCATGTGATCATGCCTGTCTTAGGTCGTTCCCTCCTTGGGGAATCTTACCCTTCATTGGCTAACTGATCAAGCATTGGAGGTCAGTTATGGATGAAGCAGAAGGAGCAGGAGCAGAAGCGGCGCTCCTGCCAGGGAGATAAGCTTTGTCTCCCCAGTGGCTTATGTTCCAAAGGTCACTCACTCAGCTTTAGCCATGCGTGTGTGGGTGGGGGGAGGGTTACAGCTCCTGAAACCAGGCAGGGCCGTCCCCAACAACTTATGGCAATAATAGTAGTAATTTTCTATCAGAATATTTGAATTTGGATCCAATATTCTGGTGAGGCAAAAACATTTATTCAAAACAGAGATACTATGTGTAAGAAAAGATTTGGCTTAAAATGCAAAAATAAGTCCAGAATGACCAAGTGACTGAAATTTACTTGCTCGTAAACATAGAAAATTTCTAGAGTCAAGGTTTCTTAAGCACGGTGGTAAACTTAGAAAAAACAGTTAATGGCTTAGTGTTAAAGAAAACAGTTTTACCATTAAATATTCATTGGTAAAGAACTAATCCTATTTTGTATGCTGAACCATTATAATGCTCCCAGTAATTACAGATCCACCTATTTTTATGCTACCCTATCCTCTGTGGGTTGCTTTAAATGCTTTTCTTAGTAGGGTGGAAAACTCATAAGCTTTAAACTATGGCATTGTATTGACACAAATGTTTCCCCAACCTTTAAAATGCTTTGGGGAACTCTTAAAATTGTATCACTGCCTGTTTGAAAAACCAACCTGGTGCTAATTGTTAATGTGCTGTTTCACGCTGCAGCTTTTTTGTGTTATTGCCCTTCAATAAACACCCTCTTAGAAATACCAAATCAAGTTGGATTATGGAGAGACTTTTTCTCTAAAGCATGGAGATAGAAAGTGCTAGCAAGCTTCCCAATATGTGTCCCCATTTTTCAAGCTGAGTAGTTGGTATCCATATCAAAGAACCCTCTGAAAAAGGACTCAGCAGCCTCAAGATTAAAAAAAAAGAACAAACAACTGTAGATGCAAACACTACCAATGACAAAACAAAGAAAACTCCAGTATTCAATATTAGAAGACACATAGGTATGATCAACAAAAAAAATGAGCAACAGTTTTTTTTTTGGGGGGGGGGGTTAATAAGGTAAAATTATTAATAGGATCTCGTTAATAGGAAAAAATAAAAATAAAACGACAACACTGAGCAGACTTTGTCTTGCATGCTTTACTTAGAACCAAAGAGCAAGCCAGAAATGTATGAAAAGCTTTTCTTCTCTTTCATGCTCTAGTACTTTGGGTTCAACATCATCACTATAAATAGGACTTCGAGAAATTGAACAATTCTGTGGTCTGCAGCTCTAACCATACCTGAAAAAATCAGTCTTACAGGGCAACTGAGATGTTTTTCCTACTACAGCAGTATTCTGGCAGGTTACATTGTAACAATTCGTCTATTCAAAGACACTCAGTAAGTATTTTGTGTAGGCATTGTGATGAACAATGGTCATGAAGAGTTAAAATGCATACTGTTGTTATGTTATATAACACTTAACACCAGAGATAACCTAGTAAATATTTGCATCAGTACATAATAATATCAATACTGTAGGTATGCACGTATTGCGTAAACACATTTTAAAAACATTTTATCTGAGGAATGAGTTGACCTTAAAAGAGCAAAGACTTTCACTATATGATGACAGTGACATCAGTGTTCAGTGTTATCCAGTGACTAACAAGGTTATGTGAGAGGGAACAGAGGAAGCATCCAGTTAGAGGAAGCTTTACTTATTTATACCCAGATAAAAATAACATGACTAACTGCACATCATGAACAATTTGTATAACCCAATGGGCAGATTTTTGTTACTCATGTATTAATTCCAAATCAGGTACACAAAACACAAAATTATGTGACAATTTTAAAAATAAAAATAGTTCTTAATTCTTTAACTAATTGTTGTCATGTTTTATTTTCAAAATCAATTCTTAGAATCACTGGAGTAGAATCTTTATGCAAAACTTGACTAGTAGTTTTAATTTTAGAGGAGAATATAAATGAACGCTGACTCTCAAAAACGTTTTGGGATATAAAATTAATATACTGTATAATTTAATTTCAGTTTTGGTTTCATTTCTTTTTTGATCCATCGACTCTGAGATGTTCCAGCATGAGTATTGCGTCTTTCTCCTTGTTTAGTTCCCCTATTAGTGTCCTGTTATTACTAACCCAAAGGGCTTAGGCATCTGTGCTTTGGGAATGGATAATTCCGTTTCAACTTTCACTTCAACCAGAAAATGACTTTTTCCTCTAAAAGGGCTTCAGAAACCCTCCTTCATCAAAGTAAACCAAAAATGCTAATAGAGCAGACAGAAGCCAGATAATGCCTTGATATAAAATACTTGGATTAGAAAGAGAGAGAACTGTCTCATTTTGCAATCAACTTGGGGCTGCATCCTCAAGAAAAGCCACACTTACGAGACAGGTGCTGCTGAGAGGGAGAGCAGTTTATTCAAGTCAGCCTCCTGAGAAGATGAGGGACTCTTGTTGAAGTCCATCTTAGTATCTCAGTGCAGGCAGGAGTTTTTATCAGGAAGACAGAAGGAAAGCAGAACAAAGAAATCAGTGGGGTTGGAGGTTGAAAGATCTCTACAGGTAAGTAAGTCAGCACAGTCTCTTCTGATGAGTATCTCAAAACTGCTCAAGAGGAGGTGCGATTTTTATGGTTGAGAGTCAGCAAGTTCCCTGAATGTTCTTTTGCTGGACTCAGCCTCCTTCCCCAAAGCTAGTTTGTGGAACTCTTACACAAGTATACAACTTATCCATGTGTTGCATATTAGTTAATAATTCATCTTTTAGGGGAAAAAACACTTTTAACAGAAATGAGTGGCGAGAGCATTACACTTTGTGCAAGGCATGTGCGATGACAAAATTAACTCATAGTAGCACATTATTGGAATCCAGGCCACATAAGCTTCTAGCAGAGGATCCAAACTAAATGAAAACTAGTCTCTTAACCATAAACAACTAGAACTAGTTTTTATAAGCATACTATATTGACTGTAATATTTATTTTTAATGAACTTTATCTCTAGTGTGCTACTTTTGTGATATCCCTGAGGTATAAAAATAAAAAAAAAAAAGAAAAAACAAAGCAAAACAAACAAACAAAGAACATAAAACAAAGTAGCACTAAGAAAATGCCTATTTGGTATTTAAAACTATAGTTACTTATTTAGCATAAAACTTGAAACTCAATATTTTTCTCTTCATTGGATGAAGGATTTTAGAAAATACAACCAATGTATTTTTTGTACCAACATGTTAATAAACATTCTGGGTTTAATAAAATATATACTTTATGTTGCTATGTTCAAATTTGCTTTTAGATAAAATTACTCTAATTGTTGTTCGAGCTTTAATCACATTATTTAATAATTAATTAAATTTCAAATGTCTTTAGTGTCCCAACAGCCATTTTGTAACCCTCAAAACAGTCACTTAAACCTCTTTAATCTTCACTTTTGTTTGTTTGTTTGTTTAATTGGAAGTAGAATTGAAACTTTACAAGTCTATGGTAACAGGGACAATGCATGTACATCACCTAGCATAATTCTTGTCATGTAGTAACTTCTATAATAAATATATAAATGCAATACTGTTATTTAAATAAATTTATTATTATTATATCTTAGGGGAAATTAAAATAATATTATTTGGGGGCAAGTCTAAAGATGAGTTGGGGAGTAAGATGTTTTGTTCACCTATTATGGCAAGTTTTGTTTTTCTAGTCAAAATGTTAAATTGATTTAGCTTACTTTTAAATTATGTATTTATGTTTAAGTATTTCTCATGTAAGATAAATGACTTCTCTGTCTGTCTGCACTTGCCCAGTGACTTCTTTGATCAACAGTACATATTTCTGACATATGTACAGATAAAAATGCAGTCTTTGTATGTTAGGCATTGAAAACAGAAAAGCTAAAATCTAAGGGTAGGAATGAAAAGGGCCTCCTATTAGCACAATCTGGTAATCAGTAAGCTCAATAACATGGAGCATGACTAGTTTATTAGCAGGCCTGTGATTTCACAAGGTTATTTTATGAGAAAACTTTGTTATCTTTGCTATGTTTCACATTTTTCTTTCTTGAGTGTGGCACATTCAAAAACACTCACAGGAAAAGGTTGTAGCTCATGGCAATGTGTATTATTTTATTAGAGATGCCTCCATGTAGCCCAATTAAATACGGCATACCCTAGGGGTCTGGCTGATAATCCAGAATAAGTGTGATTTTTGAAGCAGAAGAACCTTCAGGACATGTAACAAAAAGTAATAGCACTTATTTCCCACTTTACATGAGGACAACATCCATCACAAGGAAAGGGAACAGCCACTGAGGCCTTTTTAATGAACTGTCTCAGGGAAAAATGTCGAATATGTAGTTACATAATAAAAATGCTGGAACAACACTTTCTGGGTTGCTTCTGTGCTCACATCACAAGATACTGGCACAAGAACGAGGTTTTGACACTCTAGCTGTTGTCATTGTCAAGTAAACAAACAAATAAAAAGCAACTGAGTTTGAGAGTAAGAAAGAGCATATTTAAGCGATGAAATATTTCTACAACCAAGTTTTAAGGTTATTTTATAATAGCTCTAATAAATTTAAAAAGCAAAACCAAATAAAGAAAAAATTAGACTGTAACAAATATCCAAATGTCCAGAGAAAACAATAGAGATAAATATGATAAAATTATATTCAGTACTCTCATCAATTTGCATGGGTTTTCATATCATTTTGTGTATGATATTAACAGATATTGACGCATTCAGTGGCTTCTAAGGAGTACCATGGGAGCTATAAAGATATAGCAGTAATTTTCCCACATCTGTTTTCTTTTCAAAGTACTATTCCAAATCATGTGCTTTGTCCTTTTTAAGTGTTCTCTCATTTGATTGAAGTTCATGTTTCCCAAGGGTTTAGATACATCTACTTGGCTGGATGTGTTAAAACATTCATATTTTGTGTTTATACTTATTACTATTTACTTGAATAAAGAATAATCTCTGTTTTGCATTTTAATCATATCTTTTCTTTTATTCTCAGTCACTTAATATCTTTCAAAGGAAGTGAAATATTGTGTCTTAAATAACAAGCCAAATTGTGTAAATGTTCTTGTAATGAGTCTCCACTAAATTATCTTTATGCAACATTTACCTTTAACATTTTCCATATTTCTATAAAATTGAAGATTTTACATATAAAGAAAATAGTTGATCAAGTAATAGGGAATTAAAAGTATATAATTATGTTGAGTGATATGTCTTATAATGCATATTAACATTTTAAACATTTGCTTTATATTGGTTTTATTAAAAATAAAGTATCTTTCCTTAGGAATTTGTTATCTAACTTTTAATGCATAACACATGAGAGATTAATGGGACATTTTAATTTTCAATTAAAATCTAAGCTTATTGGTTGTACAATATTAACACAGTATTATTAGAGTATTACAATTAGTGCAATGTTAACTCAACATTAACTATTGTAGTCAACTTTCAAGATAATAACAAAATATTAAGGTTATAATTATATTCCTTTTAGATTTTTGCTCTAACCCAATTATTTTCCATTCACTTTTTTTTTCTTTGTGGATTGGGGAATTGTACTGAGAAGTTATCTTTTTTCATTTTTTCCCAGTTTCTCTAGTGCTTGTATCCTCAAATTATTTCTTTCACACAATAATTCAGGTTTATTTCAACCTCCTATTTCATGTTATTAATATCTTCTTGACTCTTAATATCTTGTTCAATTCCTCCCACTTCACGCTTTATTTTTATATTTATTTTTAATAGTTTATTTTTATTGAATTTTCCTTACCATTTATCCCCCTTATACCCTCTTCCATCTTCATCCATGCCCCTTCCTGCCACAATCACCGCGCTGTTGGCGTATTCAGAAGTCCTTTTCTCCTTTTTCTCATTCACTCCACACCTCCACCCCCCTTGGAGCTGTCAGTCTGCTCACTATCTATGCGTCTGTGAGATATCACTTCACACCTGTCAGAGTGGCTTTTGTTAAAAAATCAACAAACAATAAGCACCTGCAAGGACTCAGAGAAAGGGGAACACTTCTGCACAGTTGGTAGGAATGTAGATTTATGCAGCCACTGTAGAAAGAAGCATAGAGTTACCTTAAAATAATTAAAAATGGAACTGCCTTATGACCAAGCAATTCCACTTCAGGGAATTTATCAGAAGAAACACACAACACTAATTTGAAAGAATATATGCACCCCTATGTTCATTACAGCATTATTTACAATAGCCAATATATGGAAGCAACCCAAGTGTCCATCAGTAGGTAAGTGGATGAAACAGCTACGGTACATTTACACAACAGAATACTACTCAGAAGTAAAAAAGAAGAAAATGTTACCTTTTGCTACAACGCAGATGGACCTCGAGACCATTATGCAAAGTGAAATAAGCCAGGCAGAGCAAGACAAATACCATATGACTTTGCTCATATGTGAAATCTAATGAACAAAATTGTTCATTAGATTCCTGTTAGTTCTAACAAGCAAAATAGAGACACACCCATAGATAGAGAGCAGGTTTACTCTTGGTACATATCATACATTTTATTCCTCAAATTGAATCCTTGCTTTTGTTATTCCTGATACCTTTCTTTTCACTCTGAGAGTCAGGACGTGGTTTATCCCTGTGGTCTTTACGGAGGCACAGCAGCACTGTTTTGCAAATATTTTACTCTCAACCTTTGAAATGAATTCTCCAGGCCTGGAAAAGTAATCTATGCATCTGTGGCAGCTTTTAAAAACAGTGTGTGTTCGGAAGGAATCTACCAAGTAGCATTGAGAAATAACACAAATACTATCTTTAGCTCAGTAACTTCTAACTCTGCACTGTTCAATAAAATACACAATGCCTTCATGTGGCTACAGAGAACTTGAAATAAAAAAAAAAGTGATAAAATGAAAAAGTAAAATCTTAACACAGTTTAACTATATCCAATAAAAATTAGTATATGAATTGAGAAGTGTTAGAAATATAAAATACACAATGGGGAAAAAAAGAATGTGAAGTATTTCATTAGTCACACTTTATTGAGTATATGTTTAAATGGTAATATTTTATATATTGGATAAAATAACAATGTCATTCAAATGTTTCATCTTTTTTCGTATTTCCCTTTAAATGAGGTGACTGAGAAATTTGAAATTACTTATGTGGTCCAAATTGTATTTTACCAGACAAGTCTGCCTTGGCTAAATACAGTTCAGGCTTTACTTTTAAATAAAGAAAATTATTAGAATGATTATTTGCTGTTAATACTTTTTATAAACTAAATATTTGGGATACTAAAGCACATAATAACAATCACAGAGTATCTTAAGTGTCATAGACTCTGTATATTTTATGATTAAATCTAAATCTGATGCACCACATTGTTAATAAAAACCCTTCTCTAACAGAGAAACATTTTTCTGAGTGCAGGCACAACCTTTTTTAAGAAATGTTTATGTGGAAATACTAATTATAAAAATGTACAGAATGTATGGTATAGAAAGTATTCTGTGATTGTTTTAAATGTTTCTATTGTTCCAAATACTTAGTTCATGGGAAACTGGTGATGGGCTTTCTAATATATGTCTACTTTGAATTGAGTACCCTTACTATGACTAAATGTGTATCCCTTTGGTGCCTTGAATGGCAAATATGTGTGGTCTTTGACCAACATCAAATGAAACACTGGATTTCATCATTAATATTTGCTATAATAATATAATTTGTTTCATACTTTCAAACTATTTTTCTAAAATGTTTTATATATATAAAGAATATGAATAAGTATGTCATTCTAGATAGAAGGAGCTAACATGTAAACTACATTTTAAAGCAACAGGTACAGCTTAGCTTTTGGTGATTGAATGTTAGATTAGTAAGAAGAAGAACATTTACAACCAAATAGAGAACGGGAAAAAAATTATCCAAGGCAACAGAAAACTAAATGCAGCCATGGTAATAGCTCCTTGAATACCATGGGTTTCAGCTTGAGTTCAAAAATTTTGATTCTCTTTTCCATTGGGCTGCAAAGAATTATGATCATGATGTTAACATTGCCTTCTTGGAGTGAAACTAAGTGAAACATACATTCTATCAGGCAGCAGATTAAGATTTAAGAAATAAATACTGTCCTACTCCACTTGGGCTCCCATAACAAAATAATTTACACCAAGTGGTTTAAACAACAGAAATGCATTTTCTCAAGGTTCCGGAGGCTTGAAGTCTCATTCAAAGATGCTGACTGATTGATTCAATTCCTGGTGAGAACTCTGTTCCTAGCTTGCAAATTACTACCTTTTCTCTGCATGTTCAGATGGGCATAGAGGTACGGAGAGAGCCATCTTTCTCTCTTCTTCTTCCTAGGAGGCCATCAGCCCTACTGGATCAGAGCCCCCCTCCCTCCTGATGACCTCATTTAATCTTAACCATCTCCTAAAGTTCATACCTACAAATACAGTCCTCTTGGGCATTGGGGCTTCAACATATGAGTTATAGGAAGACCCACTTCAGTTCACAGAAGTTGCCATGACCACATATTCAACCATACCATTTGGTAGTATTTTATTTCTTGAATATTTTATTCAGCAAATGCTACCAGAGTAGTTTTTCCACTTGCTAAGTTTCTGGAAGACATCAACATTGCATACCTTATCACCTGCCTCACATTAATTTGAACAGTTCAGCAACTCTGAAAAGAGTTCAGCAGCTCTGAAAAGATTTCAGCAAGTTTTTATAGAACTTTAAGTATTAAATGTACCTGACTCTATTCTTCAAGGGGAAAAAAAAAAGTATGCTAAGTTCAAGGGGTTCTTTCTAAAATTGTTTTGCCTGTGGATTAAATCCCTTCATTTTAGGCAATTTAGTAAACCAGAAGTTTTCCTTAAAGCTGTTCATTCTTCAGTGCTTACATTATAGTACCTTTTTATCCTGTGTCCCATTCTCCCAGGTAAAAGATACCTATAGTGTCGTCAATAGCTCTAGCTGTCCACCTCAAGGGAATGTCCATGTTCTGTGTAACACCCTAATAAGCCTTGACATTCAATGAACTTTCTGGCCAGAGACACCAACTTTAGTATTCTCAGCCTTGCAGAAGAGATTGAAAGCCTGGGAACAGTACTCACTTTTATTATTTATTTGTTTGATCTTCCTGTTTTGTGACACAAATGTGTATTTATGGATAAGCTATAGTAAAATTAGCATTAACTTTAGGAAAACTTTCTCTGATTAAAAAGTGAAAGTGTACTTTTTCTTCACAAGTACAGAAGCAGAACCATATATAAAAGTGGAACTTTTATGAATTTACTAAAAATCATATGTAGGAGTTTGGACTATCTCAAAGAGAGATTATGACTTGGAAGTGGTTTGTGGAATTAATCATTTTTACCTGGATTTTTGTGTGGCTGGGAATTCAAGTCCCAGCTAACACCTGGAATACATTAATTTTACATAACTAAGCATCTCCTATTTTCTGCCAGTTGTATGGTAGACATATACAATAATGTGTAATATTTTATTTAAAATTTACTAAAAACAAAGAGAAACTGTGCTTGTGATATTCTCTTAAATTGGGGTTACCGGTAAAATAAATTGTCCCAACATTAAATAGCTAACCAACTGACTATTGAATACTGGTATTCAAATTTTATCTCCTACCTGAACATGAGTGAGGTATATAAAACACATTAAAACTGATTTATTATTGTTGATTCATTGCTATTGCATCTTCACCCCAGAGGCCAGGAGGGAGAATGAAGAGTGTACATCTGCATTGCTGGTGCTTTTAGAGAAGATTTTGCTCACATAAAACAAAATCTTCTTGGTGCTCTATTCCTCTGCCTATGAGGAGTGAGTCCATGCCTTTCTTCCGTCTCAGGCAGGCATCTTCTAAATTGTAAGGGTCCCCGCAAGACTTGCAAGCAGCAGTTCATCCTGGGATAACCCCTGAACCTCTCTCTCTAAGGCTCCTGTTCTTTGACTTCCCAGTGAGCCATATAAACCCCATATAGGCTTTCTCCTGTTGCTTTTTCGGTCCTAAGCCCTTGTTTCACTCTCCCCTGCTTTATAGATGTACTCTGAAAATAAAAATAAAAAATAAAAGTTAAAAAAGGCTTCCCAGTTTGATAAATTTGGCTTTGGCACTACGGTTCACAAAACCTCTCTCAATATTAAAAGACAAGCAACTTCCCCTGCCTACAAGGTCAGGCATTTCTACACAGTGTTCAGGATACAGTGCAGTGTCAGCTGTGATAATGAAATTTCAGCTAACTTCTCTGCAGAAAACAGTCAACCCCTTCTCTCCCTTATGCCCTCATTGCTAAATCAGAAACTGTGAAATGTGTGAGTTTCTAACCAACTTCAAGCTGACAAGTTAGTCTATCACAACTTCCTAAGTTACTTCAGAAAACACAATTGTCCAAAACACAGAAAACATTTTTACTCACTGCTACCACAGTAGCCATAGTTACATATTGTGCCAGTTCTCTGGGTCCTAATTCCCACAAAGGGATGAAAAGAAGAGTAGGTGTTGCTTCCCCATGAGGTGTGGTTTGTTACAGGTGAGCAACCTCAAGATTAGGAAACCTCAATCCTATCAAAGGGCTGCTGGAAAAATACTTAATACCCCCTGTGGAGAGAAAAAAAATTTAACTTTCTGATACTGGAATGCAAGTATACTAAGGAGGAGAGGGAGTCATCTCTAGTCTCACTATCTGGAATGTAATTAGCCTAGGAGGGGGTTCAGGGTGGGGAGGATAGCTCTATCTTTCTTAGAGGAGATACTTTCATTGATCTAAGGCTCTTTGTTTATAACAGCATTTTTGAAAAGATAGAATTAGCAGTTAAAGGTATTGTTAACAATCAGCAGAAATATAATTACCTCCCAACACTCATATCTTGAAAATACATTTAATTTTTTTCATTTTTGTCACAATAACCTACCTACATTTTTTACTCCCTCAGTTGTTGACACAATCCACAGCTTATAATAGACATTCTACAAATATGTTCTTAAGAAAATAATGGATATGATTTGATTAAACAAACATCATTTGTTATCTCATTTTTACTCCAGTTCATGTCACTATCACCTCACACTTATAAACAGATCCTTCAATCTTTATTACTGTAATCAATCTCTTTCAAATATTAATTTTTTTGCTTTTAAACACATATAATAATAATATAATCATGAAATCTATGAAATAAAATTCGACTGACAATCAAAAGCATCATACGGTTTCTTACTATTTTTATTCTAATCTTACCTTTATCTATTATTATTCACCACTACTGAACTGATGACTACATTCTCTACTTGTATTCACTGTCTTTCATTGGCTATCTATAAAGTAAGAAACTCTCAGTTTTCTTATAGTGTATACACTAGTGACTAATGCTTTCAGCTGTTTGTTTTCTGAAAATCACTTTACTGTGTTTTCATTTCTGAAAAATATTTTCACTGGATATAGAATTTCAGAATGATGTTTCATTCTCTCTCAACATGTCAACATGTTCCATTGAATTTTGGCTTACTTTGTTTTTAAGATGAAAGTAATTATTTTCCCCGATGTAGTGTGTCTATTTCTGACTGTTTCAAAGATTTTTCTCTTTATCGTAAGTTTTCAAAATTTTAAACATGAGATGTTTTGGTGCAGTTTCTGTATATGTATGTTCATGCTTCTTGGAGATTTTTTCAGCTTCTTTGTTCTATGGGTTTGCATTTTTCAACAAATCTGGAATTGGGACATTTTTTCTTCAAATATTTTGTCTGTGCCTGCATATCTTATCTCTTATGATATTAATGACACATATTTTACATTGCTTAATATGGTCCCATAGTTCATTCTTTGTTTATATTTATCAGTCTTTTCATCTTCTCTATTTTTGTTTGAGGGTGTTTCACTGAATATGTCTTTAAGTTCAGATGTTTTCTTATGTGTTGTCTAATTTGCTAAGTACATCTACTGAATTATTTTTCTGCAGTTCCTTTAAATTTTTTAATATATTTACAATAGATGTTTGATGTACTTGTTGGCTAATTTCATCATCTCTATCATGTCTGGATCTATTTATATTGCTAATTTATAGTCCATGTAATGAGTCATATTTTCCTGTTTGTGCATGCCTAATAACTTTTGACTGGGTGTCAAACAGCATGAATTTTATAAATGTTGATTGTTGAGAGTTTATCACTATTCTTAAATTCTTGAGATCTTTACTGAAAGTTTTCACGAATTAACCTGATCTTTCCATTTATGTTTGTATCAAATCAAATGCAGCGCATAAAGCAGAGAATATAGTACAAAGAGCAGACAAATGTAGTACACAGGGCAAATAGAGTGCACAGAGCAGACACTGTTCTTTCCAAAACAGTATCAAAGGTTGCACATTAGATTCCAATTCAATCAACACAAATATATTTCAGATATTTAATGAGAAAATAATATATTTGCTTATTGAGAATGGTGGTAGAATAAGGTATGAGGGGTAATCCCCCCAAACAAGGATTTATTAATATAAATTATGTATTTGTTCTTACAAGTTTAAATGTCAGTCACATTCAAATTACTCTCCATTTGATGCAATACACCAGACATTTTTCCACTGCTCAAAGCAGTTTTTAAACTTGTTGATTTTGATGACTTTCAGATGCTTCTGTTATTTGTTGTTTCATCTCTTCCACATCAGCAAAATGTTCCCCTTTGAGGACTTTTGCCATCCAGAGAAATAAACAAACAAACAAGGCACTTGGGTGACACTGGGTGGGTAGGGAAGGTCTGGGGGGTCATGCCATCTTTGGTCAAAAGCTGCTGAACACTTGGTGAGGTGTGGGCAGATGCACTCATAAATCACCCATCATGAAAAAGGCAAATGTATTGAAAGAGTCTTCACAAAAAAATTCACTGAAACTGAATGCAGCCTCTCACAACAACACCAGCTAGTACACTGATGCAGATAGGTTCCTAGAACACTCACTTAGCAGGGGAAGCCTATACTACCAAGGACTTGCCTTCCAGAAGATAATTCTAAATACAAATGTGAAACATTTCCTCAAAATTAATGGAAACTTGCCTTTTATAAACTTTTAAAACAATTATAGTAAATTTATTACATTTAGTGCACAGTTCTATGAAATTTAATCAGCACATACTGATATATATTACAAACACAGTCAAGGTACAGAACAGTTGGTTCTATCACCTCCAAATTAATCTTCTTCAATATACACACATTACACATAAACACGAACACACACATATATGTGTATATACACATACATAATGCTTATAACATTTGAATTCCAAAGTCCTAGATGGGTCTATCTCATTGGGCTAAAATAAAGACATTGGTAGGGTTGTTTTCATGCTGGAGGCCCTAGGCGAGTATCTCCTACCTTGATTCTTTTAATATTTGGAGGCTAGGTGTATTTCCTTGGCTCATGGACCCAATCTACTATCTTTAAAGCAAGCAAGATTGGGCTGAGCCTTTTTCACATTACTATCTCTCTAATTCTGTCTCCTCTGTCTTTTTCTTCAACTGCCTAAGGGGCCTACCTGGTCAGTCTAGAATAACCTCACTATTTTAATAACCTCTGCAAAATGTCCTTTCTATATAAAATAATATATTCATAGACTCTGAAGATTAGGACATGGGCATAATTTGAGGGGAAATCATTCTGCCTGTTATAGCATAGTTTACACACTCTGTCTTTATAGTAGTGTCCTATTTTTGGCTACTTCTTTGATATTTTCCTGGTTTATGATTCTGAAGAATGGTTTATCTGTAATTCTGCTGACTTACGTGTACAAGTTGAATGTTCAACTTGTATGATTATCCTCTTATTTATAAGGCTTTCTTGGTTGAGGTTGAGTATTAATGAACATGATTTGACCTAAAGTGTTCCGTATACATACACCTGGTAATAATAAACTTAGCTATAATAGAATGTTAATATATTTATGAAGTGTGTAATTGTGTTTCAAAGCCACTTCAAGGAAGCACTGTAGCATGGTTGAAATTACCTGGCCCCAGAGTTTAAATAAGCTATTAGTTTCTTGTACAATTAATGAGGCTAGAATTTCTAATGCTGAATTTCTGCTTAAAATATTTCATCTTGCCCAAGCCAGGTGGCTCGGTTGGTTGGAGCATCATCCCATACACCATAAGGATGCAGGTTCAATTCCTGGTAAGGGCACATAGGAGGTTCAAACTCCTGCTGGTTTGTGTATAGGAGGCAACTGGTTGATGTTTCTTTCTCCCACTGATCTCTCTCTCTTCAATAAACATATCCTCAAGTGAGGAATATGTATAATCTGTGTTTAAAAGCAACATTTTCTTCTTACTTTCATTTTGTGAAAATTCTGTGGCAAATCCATGGAGCCAAAGACCTAGTTCACGTTATTTTAAGCATTGCCAACTTCTATTTCCTGCACCAACATCCATTGAATTCCATTTGTATGGTTGAGTTCAAAAAGGAATTTCAACTATTGTCTTCATTACCTGACAGATATTTGGAAACTTCTGGAAGAGCACAGAAAGATGACTTTTAAATTATCATGGCTTATTTTTCAGAATCTATTCTTGAGATAAAAATCTTGAGTAATTTAGAACTTAAGTTTAAAGTATTCCCTCTGAAGTATTTGGGTCATAAAAGCCAAAGTAAGAGTATTGTGTTCAGCTACATTTTTATTTTAACAGCTTATTCTTTAAACCCATAGAAACCTCATTCTATTGCTTGTAATATTTGATTTCAAATAATGTTTTTTAAATTACATTAGTTATATCTAATTATGTAGTTACAGTTATTGGTAATCGGTCTAAACATAAGAATATGAACTGTATCTACTTCCACAAAATATATTATGACATGCTGCTGAGGATATATTATGTTCATTGTAATTTCATTTATGATATTGATAATGTAATTTGATTATAAGTAGTTGAAAGTGACAGTCTGATAATTTTGTTTTCACAGATTTGAACATTAAATTTTCTCACCATGTTATCATTTAAAACTTTTATCTTTAGAAGTATCAAACACATTCTGGATTGCTTTACCATGTCATAAATAGGGAGCTCTTAATCACTTCATAATGAAGTGTTAACTCTTTGTCCTGTGTGTAGCTCATTGCCACCTAAGACCAACATTAATGGCCTTTTCTATTCCAAAAGGAATTTACCAAAGTGTTTGGGTTGTGCTCCAAAGTAATTTATTGTTTAGTAATTACTTTAATAGCACACTGAAATGAAAATAAATTTTGAAATGTAGACTAATTTAAAAAGTACAGTTGATTCTGATTTTGCTATAGTTAGGTTCTGTAAAATCTCCCCCAAATGCTGATTTAGCAAACACTGAATCATTGTTCCTAGGGGAACTATGCATGTAGGTATATATATTTATCATCTATGTATCATCTACTTATCTACGTGAGAAACAGATTTAAATCTTAAATCATACAAACAACTCATCCTGATGGATTTCATTTTCTTTATTTTACAAGCAAAATAAAACAAAACAAAACAAAACAAAGGTTCAGAATTTAGTGACTTTCCTGAGTGACTTAACAGTTGCCAGAGTTGGGGTTTGAACCCCATCAAGTAGCCTCAGAGGAGGCACTTCCTGTGCCCCACCTCACTGTCCCTTAGCACCTCCACCCTCTGGTGACTGATGGGAGAGTAAAACAAGTCGACAGAGTGCTGCAAAACCTGACCTCAGGTGGGGACATGGCAGATGGGCAACTCAAATTGCCCCTGCTGCTCCCCTCACTCTGTGCATGTCCGAGAATCACTACCAAGTTCTGCAAGGATTGATTTAGGGGTTACAAATAAATTGTATCTACTAGGAAAATTGGTATATACAGGATCTGCAAAAAATTAAGGTTCTCCTTTCTTTTTAGTATTTCTCCTTCAGTTACATAAATAAATATACTTGGGTATAGACAAATTTAAGCAACAAATAGTAAACAGAAAGAAGAAAATTAATTCTCTTGGTATGCCATTACTCTAAAAATATCAAAGTATTCACCATAATTACAGCAATGCCTCTGGAATGGCCCACAGAATTTCTTTGAAAATGATTTAGATAAAATGTCATGAACTCATTAGTCTCTGTTTTTAGTATTGAAAATTTGGAACAACAGATATAAAATATCAAATATCTGCATTGTGTAAAGTTTAATATCCTTTGGGTTCAATTGGTTTATTTAATATTTGAAGCTAAACTATGAATGAAGCAAGCATAACTATCGTCCAGTTAGTGAAACAGTTTTATACAGTTTTAAATAACTTTTCTAAGATGTAAAACTAGCCTGCGTCTGAGTGAGAATCCTAAAAGCAATTATCTGTGACTCCAAAGCTCATGGCCTCTCCAGTACATCACACAGCTCCTTAGAAAAAAATACTTCATGGAACATAGCACTCTGAATTCGATGCGCATGTCTAAATGTATGCATACTTTGCTTGGGTGAAAGTTCTGTGAATGAATAACCGAGGCTGTTGGGCCCACTATTTTATCTCTGATCCCCAGGATAGCATCTGGCACCTCATTAACAGGCTATAAATATCTGTTGATGTTATAAATAAATATGAACAGATTAATGACATTTTAGTTACAAAGACTAGCTTCCAAAAACTTTTAGATAACAGCATAATTCAGCTCACATTTTTTTTTTGCTCTACACTTTGCTAAAATTGAAAACCAAATTTTATAATTAATGATTACTCAAATTACTTTTAGGTTTTTAGGATATTTCTGTATGCAACACAGGGCTTTCTCTTGAACCATTTCCTGCCATTACTATGCTTATTGATGACTTTCTTTGTTCTACCTTCTAAGTCTACATTGTTGGCAAACCTCAGGCCAAACACTGTGCCCATTCTTAAACAGCCATCTGCATGTGCCCAGGAAAAATAACAAAGAACAGAAAAAACCCTGTCATGCTCTTATAGTTTGCCAATTTCTTCATTCCCCTTTACTGTGTACTATGAGTGCTAATATAAAGTGGGTATTCTGATAGCTACACTCCTTCTCAATGGTTTGGATTTTAAAGAAGCAAGAAGAACAGAGGCACAGAAAAAACTAAAACATCTACTGCTGTCATCACAAAATACTGTATTGAAATATTATTATATGATGGATGAGGTCAAAAGTATACTTGACAAAACATATTTTAATACATGTATCTGTAAACATATATATATTTGTACTCAGGATTAAATTTGCTATGAATACTTGGAATATGTAAAAACATAATAGAGAATGATTATAATAGCTCAGATTCAGAGGCCTTGATAAATAAAAAGTTTAAAAGAAGAAAAATTTGCTTAACACCTTCTTATATAAATGTGCGTTGTTAAAACACTTTACCTTTATGCAAATTGGTAGAAGTTTAGAACAAAGTAATATACATTTATTTCCATAATATCATCCTTATAATTAATAACTTCTTAGTGTAATTCATAGAAACACATTTACTAAGGTATTCTTAGAAACATAAATTTCTTTTTCAATTTTTGTTACATTAAAAAAAAACATATTTTGAAAGAAATGATTCTGCTAATAGTTTTTCCATTCCAGCTTTCTGGCTATATTTATTAAAGATATAATTTATAAAAATAAATAAATAAATACTAAATAAATAAAGATATAATTTCTTAGGATTGATGTTTTAATAATTGATTTTTTTTTTTTTTGCTTATGGGTCCAGTGGTCTTCCCCTATATCCCTGAGAGATGAAAGTTCTTCATGAATACCTCAGAGTAAGCTGAAGGGTAGGAGGGAGAGAGCATGCACAGAATACTTTATTAGTTTACATTTTGGGGTTTTACATAAGGGTCTATTTGCTTGAAGGGGTCTATACTAAGAAAAGGTTTGAGAATTCTTTACCTAACCCAGCTTTCTCGGCACTAGATCAAACACTTGGAGAATGCTTAAGTGCATATTCTGGTAGATTGCAAAGAATTTCTGTTAGCACTGTAACATATTGGGGGGGGTATTATTACCTGCACATTGTGGAGCACACAATCTTCTGCAGAGATTCTAAATGGGGTTCTTTACTGATTTGCTTAATGGGGCCTAGCATCTGAATATTGATCTCTGCTTATCGTTTTCCTCTTGTGCCGTAACAGTGTCTGGCACATAATATAATCTCAATCAATGTTTGTTAAAAGAATGAATACTTGCAGAAAGTGTTCTGAGCCAACTGACGTCTTGACTCATGTGGAAGCTTGGTCAGGGAATGCTTATTCCCTCATCGTGTTTTGTTTTTGACTTCTGTTTTCTGTAACGGAGGAGAAAGTTCAGCTCCTTTCCTGAAAGGAGGAGTAGTGTGATGAACAGTTCTGTGCTATCTTTCTACTGACTCACTCACTCCCCTTTTTATAATGCTGAGTGATTTATCTAATTTCTAAGTTTCACTTCCACTGGCTTCCCTTTACAATACAGTTGTTGCTGTTTATGCATTCTCATTCTCTTGCCTTCCCACCTTTAAAATGTATTCTCTCCTCCTTTGATTCTTATCTCCTGGCCAAAACCTTTGGATTGGGTGGAGAAGGGGCACCAGAGAAAGTATGTTGTGCCATTCTCTGGCTGTTTTTCCTGAACGGGTCAGGGTTGTGTGGGTCTGGCGGTTACAGCCCCAGGTGGACCAGAAGACGTCCTTGTACCCTCCACTCCAGCTGTGCAAGTAAGAATTGATACTGGATGTTAATTCCCATTTGAATTCTTGTGTCTGTTATCATTTGAAAAGGAGAAAAAATAATTAATTATATGTTCAAACTACAAACATTATTTAATAATACTTTACATGTATTTAATGTATATATTATCCTTCTAAGTATTTTACGTGATTTAGTACATTTATTCTCCACAGTAGTCATATGAGTATATAGGACTGAGATGAGAAAGCAGAAGTACCAAGAGGTAAAGCAACTTTCCCAAGGTCATAGGGCCAGTAAATGGCAAAGATCATACACAGGTATTCCAAAATGCCTTGAATGTCATGTTATATTGCCTTGCTAACATGGCCAGGTGTTATTGTCTCCTGCAATTAATTAGAGTTATATTGGATTAGAAGCCTGAAGACCTGGGCTCTGGTTTTCTTGGATCTACTACAAGCTTAAAACTTTTATTGTCTAATACTATGTTTTTCTACAGGTTGAAAGAAGCTGCTAGTCATATGGGAATATGAATTTGGCTTGAGATATACTTAATAAAATGGAGTAATGAAAGAATTTGGTTGAACTTCAAACTTTTACACAGCAGATATAGACTAGAATTTTTTTGAAATATATATTTTGGAGTCATCTTGTTGAAAATGAAAACAGATGAACTCCTCTACCTTTTACAAAATTTTACAATTTGTAAGACTTTTCTTTTTTCATATTTGTTATCACATTTTTTTACCTAGGGTGGCCCATTCTTATGACTTCTAATTTATAGCATTTGGAAACCAAGCTCAAAAAAGGTTAAGCAAGATGCATAAGTCCATAGGTTTATGCTAATTCCCTCTAATTTATGTCAGATAAAGAAAATGGCCCCCAAAGCTTGAGTGATATTCTGTTTTAAAGAATATATTGTTTCATTATACTTCTAACAGGAAAATAATTTGACTCACAAATGGAGTAGGAGCTACATAAAATAGAAACTTTTGTAATCATATAAAATACAATAACAAATATGAAAGCTTGGAAAATATTACTTCTAAAACCATTCAATCACATAAGCACATGATTGTGCTTATGGTTTTAAGCTTTTAATTTTGACTCATGATTTTAGCTTTTAATTTTTTTATTTGTATATGGGAAAATAAATTTAAATGCTTTCTGCAGAGGAAAGCTATCAGATTCTAGGAGACTCATTATTTCAACAATATTATATTAATGATAAAGCTAACATGTATTGCAGTTCATCCATAGGACAGGCTCTGTGCTGACTGTTTGATGGGCATCACTGCAATCATCTTTGGATTAACCTTACAAAGCAATGCCCGTGCTGGCCCACTGGATGGAGAATTGCCAAGTAACTAAGAGCTTGAACTCTGGAGCCAAACTACATAGCTCTGCTCCATCAGTCAATTTTGGATGAGCTTGAGCAATTTAGAAACCTCTCTGGTTTTCATCTCCTTATTTCTAAAAGGGGATAATAATCAAACTTAATTAATAAAATTGATTGTTTTGAATATTTAAATGATGCCTGGGAAAGAGCATTCTTTAGCGAATGTAAGCTGCGAATGTCATTTTAGATATGAGGAAACTGAGATTTAGAGAAGATGAATTGCCCAGAAAGATGTAACTAGATATTATAGCTCATCTATATTTAAGACATTTCTCGTGGTAAATGCTCTCTTCAACCTTCTAGGCCTTGATATTTGGTTCATTTGGATGCTGACCTTTTTATCCTTTTTAATAAGTCTTGATGTCCCTGTGTGTTTTGTATCGGTCTATTTTCTGTCTGTGATGAGCCTATTAGACTTTCCTTTAGGCCTTGGAACTCCTTGCCTTGACCCCACAGACCATGAATAGCCACAACAATAGTCACAGAGTTAAATGAGTGATCCCTGTGAGCAAAATAATATATTAAGTGCCTTATATATTTTTACCTCATGTAATCTTAAAAATAGCGACATAAGTTGGTTTTTAATATTATGCTCATTTTAAAGAAGTAGAATCTGAAGTGCAAATTATTAGTAACTTGCCATAGGTCACATGGCATCTGAGTTCCAGCTGGGATTTGAACTCAGACCTTCTGAATCCTGAGACAAATATCTGAGTGTCTATATTACAGAACTGCTCCGAAACACTGAATTGATGGAGACCATCTGAGAATTTGTGAGTCCATGATATTCGATCAATTTTGGATTGCTTGTTTGGTTTCATACAGCTTATATAACATGGCCATCAGTGTCAAAATAGAGGGCAAGCTATTAAAAAGCAGGGGACATCAGCAATCCTTCGAAGTGCTGAAAAGTGCAGCACAAATGGATATGCTAAATCTGCAGAACACCGGAGTAATAACTCAGCTAATGGGAGATATAAAGCCAAGAGCTAATATTGAATAATAGGTTTGAAGAAAAATTAGACAAATGCATTCTTAGGAAATTCTGGAGAATTTTGGTTAGATCTGAAGGGTTGATACAATATTTGGCAGAATACTTTTTATTTGCTATTTAGGATGCAGCAGTTGGCAAATTATTAGTTTGCTTTGCTGATGCTTCTAATTTAGATACTTTTCTTGGTTTGTTATGTTAAAGAACCTTTCTAGAGAATAACTCTTTGTGAGAGTACTAAGCTAATTAAAATAACTGGGTTCTACTCCTGGCTCTGATGTTTTTCAGGGTTTGACTTTGGAACAAATATACATTCTCTTAGCCTTTAATATATTTATCCCTAAAATAATGAACTTGGAAATAATCAGCAAGGCTTTAAAATTTCCAAACTACACCTGGCATTCTGTTACTTTAGATTTTTTTAAAAGAGACTTTTTCAGTAGATATATACAGCAGACTCCAGAACCCATCTACCTTTCTTTCTTTTTTTATTGTTGTTCAATTACAGTTGTCCCCATTTTTCTCCCATTACTCCCCCCTGTCCTACCCTCTCCCATCTCCCACATTTAATCATCTCTCCTGTTATTTTGATAATACATTAACTTCTTTATGATGGGCCATTTCTGCTTTCACCCTACACTCAGCTCAATTACTTTCAGTAGATCCAGGGTTATCCTTATGGCCTAAACTTGGCCAATTTTATCATTCTATTACTTGACCACAATGACTTTTGTATGTGATGATGATTATAATAGAAAGAAGGCAGCAACAGCAAAGGTTATGAGGCATTGCTGGGGTCATGGGGAACTGGAAGTGTGACTTACCATGCAATTGACTTGGTATGTTTTCTACAATTCAGTCAGCTATACTGTTCAGTGTTTTCTTAGATCTCCCTTCATTCCAGAAGTAAGAAAATTTAAATGTGCCATAGCTCTAACAAAACTACTTCACTAAGACTGGAAATGAGGAATTAAATTAAAAAAAAAATAAGAATCATAGAGCTAGTATTTATTGAGTACTTGCGATATACTAGGCAATGTTCTAAACATATTACATGTATCAACTTACTGCATTTAAAAGTAATAAAATAATGTGGTTCTTTCATTTCCACCAAGTAGACATAATTACTCCATTTAACCTTGGCTTTTGAGGGGAGAAGAAGAAATAGAATATATTGAGTAATATATTTGGCAAAAAGCACATGACTTAAAGAGGAAAGAGAGAGCCATGTTTTGTCTTAAGAATGAATGTTGAGTGTGGTACATTAAAAGGGAATAAAGAATTAAAATAAGTTGGTTCAAAAATGGGAACTTCTATTTGCCAAATTAAGCAGTTTAGGTTTCACTCTGTAATGAAATCAGCATACTTTTGTAAGCAGTATTCCAACAGTACAGGACTTGAGGAGG
Source organism: Anoura caudifer (assembly GCA_004027475.1). Lineage (NCBI taxonomy): Eukaryota > Metazoa > Chordata > Mammalia > Chiroptera > Phyllostomidae > Anoura > Anoura caudifer. Next base: position 106,192 of record PVKU01005779.1, read on the forward strand.
GAGGAGGCTTATTCTGAGAAGAGTGCAGAAGAGGATTGAGTTGGCTGCTTCACCTTGTCTCCTGTATAATGAAGTTAGTAGCTACTTTCATCTTACTGTTTGCTTTATAAATTAGGAAAAGAAGAAGTCTTTCAAACCCATATAGTGATATAAAATATTTACTGTTGATTATTATTAAAATAAAGGACTTAGAAAGCCTTGAGACATATATCAGTCTTGTGGTTGTCAATAGTAATTAAACTTGAGATAGAAAAGCACTGTAATAAAGACAAAACTTTCTTTACTTTTTTTTTTTTTTTTTCAGTGAACCACAATGGGGGAAACTAGGCAGGGATTGAAAAACAAGTACACCTTATAGTTGATTTTTTAAATTCTGCTAAGAGGAACAAAAGTAGCAGGAGAATCAGTGTTACAGATCTGTTTAGAAGAGGCAAGAAGGTAAAAGAGACATAATGATAAGACAAATAACTGTGACAGTAATCAATTTATTGCCTCTCTGTTGGGCAGTTTCTCCTTTGCCATGTGAACTAATGTGAATTGTTGACAGTAAAGGACTTTGCTTTTAGAGATGCTGGGGAGGAAGGGGCTTTCTCTTAGGAGTTATGATGTGCTTCTTACCCTACAATTTCTGTAGTTCCTGGCTCTGCAGTTCAAGGCAACAAGCAGCAACAAACAGCTTCCCCTGGCATTCCCTTGATTTAGTTCACAGCAAATTCTGAATAATGTCAACTCCCTGCATGTGGCTTCTCCAGGCACCCCAGATGGAAGATTTCCAGCAGGTTCCAAAGATAAGATTTTCTAGCAGGTTTCTCCCACACAGAACCTCAGCAATCTTGTATTTCAGTGAGTCATGGCCATTCCTTCACCAAGGAGGTCTGGATCTCAGTTCTGGTCTAGGGGTGGAGGTAAGAAAGGAAGAAGTACTACATTGGGTGCTCTTTCTCAGCCATCGGGGTACTGGCTATGTTAGTTCAGGTTAGTTTAACATTTCATAGACTGGGTGTCTTAAACAACACATTTCTTTCTCACGATTCTGGAGGCTGAAGTCTAAGATAAGGATGCTGGGGAGGAACTTCTTCCAGGGTGTAGATTACTGACTTCTCCTGTCCCCTACATGGCAGAGGGAAGTGAGCAGAGAGTGGAAGCAGCTCTCTCATGACTTTCATAAGGCCACAGATTTCGTCCATGAGGGCTTTAATTAATTACCTTGTTAATGCTAATTAACTCCCAAAGGATCCAACTCCTAATACCATTACTTGGGGTGGGGGATAGGTTATCAAAAATATAAATTTTGAGGAGGAGACACAAACATTCAGTTCATAGAAAACACCATTATGTATTATATGATATTTTTGCTGTTATATTATTCATTATATGTGTTTTTATGTTATTCAGAATTATCTTTATTTCTTACTGGCCAATCCTTTGTTATTCCAAGCCCCAGCGATAATTAATAACTTGTACACGAATTTTCCCTGTTCAAATGATTGTTTTATACCCTGAGTGGACTTTGATTGATAAAGTAACTAAAGGAAAGAAATGGTATTCAAGCCAAAGAAATTAACAATTCATATGGCCTTTTATAGTCTGTGACTTCTATACAAGTTCCAAGTATGTTTTTTTCTAATGATTTATTAGTGAATATTGATTATTTTAAAAAGTACAACTTCAGTTTTAAAATATGTTACCTTGTACTTTTTTCAATTTATTTTAATTTGTATTAGAGATTTTATATCTATGTTATAGAGTAACTGTCTAACTTATGTAACAAACATATGGAATCTGAACGAAGAACTAACCAATCATACCAGCACCTATACATGTGATCTTATTAGGTGGCTACCTACCATTGATCCCAATTTTTATGACTGACTTTTAAATGCACTATTCAAGATAAGTTACCCTAATGTGGTTTCCACATACACTCAGTAGTCGTTCAAGTTATCAGTTAGAACTCCATACATGTCACTCTAAAAAGTGATTGGTTGGATTTCTCAAAACACTTTCTGGTACCATGGCATTTTTAAACTTACTGTTCTGGTTTATCTTGAGTGCTTTTTTTTTTTGTTTTGTTTTTCTGTTCTGGTATGGTAAACAGGAAAGGAATAAAGCCCAGTGTAAGTTTTCTTTAATTAGAAGAAGAATTACTGAAAACTTTGGGAAGGAAATCGAGACACAGTAATTCTAAATTGGACAGTTTCATGATCTACTCAATCATAAATGAACAACTTTTTTAAAAGTATTATTTCTTCACGAACATGAAATCAGATGAAAATTTAACGTTCAATAGCAGTAATAATTGGATGCAGCTTACATTTAAGTATGAGATACTAGGGAGAGTGTAAAATTCCCGTGGAAATGCAAAGAAACCAGCTTTGATTACTTTGGATTATTTCCAATCCTGAGCACTTTAACTTAATCTATAATGCCTTTCCTTCTTATTATTTATAATATTATTCATGTTTTATTTACTACTAACTTTTGAAAATGCTATGTAGTTGCATGTGAAATTATATATAATTATAAATTACAGTAATTCTAATATATAATTTAAAAGTTAAAAGCTATTACATATCTTCAGAACCCTAAGTATGGACTATTTAAACATATGCATTAATTTATAAAATCTGAATATTATGTCTCAATTTTGGAATGATGTTTCTTTTGAAAACATGACTTTAAGAAGCATAATCTATCCTGATATTTTTCAAGTTAATTCAAAATACTTTTTAATATGTGGACATGTTGACATATAATTGTTGGAAATTATAGAATAAATGAGTTTGAAGTCATTGTCTGCCAACCAAATTCTTCACATCTAACCTAATACAAAGAGAGGAAAACATAAAATATTTTTTTAACTTCCCATATTTGAGCTTTAGCAAACCACATGAAGGGAAGTATGTGAGTATTTTTTTTCTATTTACTGGGTAGTATTTTTTAAAATAATAATTGTGCTTGAGGTTATTTTTGGCTCCAATTGAAATACTGTAAAATGTTTTCATAAGCTCCCATTTAAAAGTATTTTCTTATTGAGTAATTGCAATATAATGGCTTACAATTGCATTAAGCATTTGGAATGAATAGGCAAGAATTGAGTGAAAGCAAAATGAATCCATTAAGTTTTTATTGGATAGAGACAGGTCAATAGAGAGAAGCTCTAACTCAAAATGTTATTTATATAACTGTACAAAATCTTCACTCCTCAACTTTCTGGGTAAAACTAAAAGTGAGCTTAACTTTATACAGTCTAAAAGATTATTCTCCCATATTTCCTGTGGAGATAAATATTTGTGTCGTGGTAGTTCACCAGAGTAGGTTGCAGTATCTCCATTCACTGGCATAGGTAAAAGGGAGATGAGAAGAAAGTCATGGAGATACTTTGAACCCAGAAATTGACCCTACCTACCATCAGAGATCAAATCCAAACATACCATAATCAGATAAAATTTATTTCTAGTATGTCATACAGATAAGTTAGGAGGAATGTAGGAACATCAGAGGAAGTTTAATTATGTCTTAAGAAAAGAAGTGCAAGAAAGAAATATTTTTTAAATCTATGTTTTTTTTTTTCATTTTTGAAATGGTGAAAACAACACTACTTTGTGAAGTTGCAATGTTATAAAATATATATGACACCTCATCCCAGTTCATGCCAATTAAGTTTCTTCATTTAATCCTTATTACATCCTCACCCCAACATTTTAATTTTTGGTTAAACATTTTGGTCTAACTCTGGATTTCAGGAGGTTCTAATGCCACTATTTATCTTGGAGTTTTCTATGACTATCGTAGTGGTTAAAAAACCATGGATTGTTGCCATAAAAGAAATTTACTTTCCACCCTGCATGGAAATACTTAGTTACCATTTTCTGTATACATTATTTCTCATCCCCAAATTATTTGGTAAGCCTGATAATGGTAACCAGTTTCAGAAGTATTTAGTGACTGATATATTCAGGCAAAAAGGTATATTGACCACATCCAAGCTGTTTACCCTGTGAAAAAATGATACAGCTCTTCTTGCATCTTATCTTGACCTTTCTGGAATCAGAGAGATATTATAAAACCTAGCAAATATAAACTCATTAATTTTATTTCCCAATCTTTACCTATCAAATTGAAATATATTTACTATTAGCCTGCATTTTTATTTTCCATCCTTTGCAAAGAAAATATAAGACTGTGTTCTCCTAGACATTTATAATATTTTCACATTATAATGCACATTTTTTTGGTGGTTGAATTTCTTTAGACCTCCTCCATTTTATATTTTTAAATGTTAGTAGATAACTTTTACTTCAAGAAACATTTTATTGATCTTATCTATATGGTATGTTCTACAGAGACATAATATAAAATAAGGTATAATCTTTATCCTTTCAAATACTGGATGTAAAAATAAATGTATTTTGATGTTTTTCATCTGCCAGATATTGTTCAAACATTAATTATTTAAAACAATGCTTTTGTGGGAGAGGGAAGATGGTGGCATGGTAGGAGGGAGATCAAAAATTGTAGCGGACATTGAAAAACCAGATGGTAAGGAGTTTCTCAGGACAATAAAGACCCAGGTATGAGCATGGAGACTAGGGTAGCTGAAGCCACAGGCCCAGAGCTTGCTGAGTCTGCAACAGGGCTCTAGGGAGGGAACCTGGTCAACTACTCCCTCCTCAGCCAAACAAGGTTTGAGCAGCACTGGGAGAGACCTGGTTGCTTGAAGTCGCAGGGAGGGGAGTTACCGTCTGAGTGGCAAACACTCAGGGGCTGTGAGCACCCATACATAGCTCAAGGAGGAGTGCACACACAAGCCCCTGTGACCATTGGCACCTGGGTGACTGGAGGCAGCTGTGGGGGCGAACAACTGGAGGTGGCCGTGTGACCAGAGGAGGGAGGGGGCTTTGTGGAAGACCTGGAACTCATTCCCTTGAACCTAGGGAGAGTGCACTCAACACAGGAAACCTGCGAAACCCACACCCATAAACTTGGGTTGGTGCGTTGGAGCTCTAGAGACCCAGAGCTCACACCCATAAACCCAGGGAAGGCTCAATCCATAGGAGATCCCAGCTTACACCCATAAACTCAGGAAAGTTCACTCTGCAGGAGGCTCAGAAACCACTCTCAAGGTCCTCTGTGGAGAAGCACCGGGCTAGCTCTGGGGAGAGTGCCTGGCTATCCCTGAGGAGAGTAGCCCAAAGTTGACTGAGTGCTGAATCAGAAGAAAGTGATAACAGTTGCCCCTCAGTCTGTTGCAGTCAGCAATACCAGAAAAACCAGTTTGGCTAGTTTGAAACCAATAAGAGTTTTTTTTTTTTTTTTTAATTATATCTTTTATTATTTTTTTATTATTTTTATTTTTATCCCTCGATTCCTTTTGCTTCACCTTCCTTCTTTCTTGCTTTATTCATTTGTCTTTTCTTTCCAATTTTATCTCTTCTTCCTTCCTCTTCCTTTTTTCTTTTCTCTTTTTAAATACCCAAGAGTGAGACAAAACCCCCAGAACTGTGAAAAAAACAGAGCTGGACCCAAAGAGGGGGCATTCCAACAGCTGAGACAGTGGAAGCTATGAGTACCAGGATACCCGAAGGAGACTGCAACACTGAATCTCACAGGTATTCTACCATAGAAGTTCACACCATAAACCCAGGGAGCCAGAACAGATCAATTTAAGAAGCTGAGGCTAACAAGAAGAGTCTCACAAACAATGGGAATATGAAAAAACAACCCCTAAATGAAAGGAAAGGAGGAAGCCTCAGAAGGAATGCTAAATGAAACAGAGGCAACTCAACTATCAGATATTGAGTTCAAAGTAATGGTTATCAGGAAGCTCAATGAGCTCACAATGAGCTACCAGAAACTACAGGGAAGCTACAATGAACTCACTGCAAACTATATCAACATGAAAAAGGAAATAGAAATTATCAACAAGGGTCAAGAGGAAATGAAGAATACAATTTCTGAAATGAAGAACACAGTAGAAGGAATCAAGAGCAGAATCGATGAAGCAGAAGATCTGATCAGCAAATTGGAGGACAAATTAGAAAAAAAAACACCCAGAAAGAGCAAGAAAAGGAAAAGAGGCTTGGAAAGAATGAAGAGGGACTAAGAGAAATGCAAAACAATATGAAACATAATAATATCCGTATAATAGGGATACCAGAAGGAGAAGAAAAAGAGCAAGGGGTAGAAAACCTATTTGAAAAAAGTAGTGATGGAAAACTTCCCTAATTTGTTAAGAGAAAAAGTCACACAAATCCAGGAATCACAGAGAGTCCCAATCAAAAGGAACCCAAAGAAGCCCACTCCAAGACACATCATAATTAAAATGACAAAATTCCAAGACAAAGAGAGAATCTTAAAAGCAGCAAGGGAGAAAAAGGAAGTAACATACAAGGGAGCCCCAATAAGGTTAGCAGCTGACTTCTCAAAGGAAATGCTCCAAGCCAGAAGAGAATGGCAAGAAATATTCCAAGTAATGAGAACCAAAGGCCTGCAACCAAGACTACTTTACCCAGCAAGGCTTTCAATCAAGATAGAAGGACAAATAAGAAGCTTCCCAGACAAAAGAAGTCTAAAAGAATGCACATCTACCAAACCAGTTGTGTAAGAGATGCTAAAGGGACTGCTTTAAGGAAAGGAAGGAAGAGAGAGAGAGAGAGAGAGAGAGAGAGAGAGGAACACAGGTACAAAAATGGCAATGAATAAGTACCTATCAATAATAACCTTAAATGTAAGTGGATTAAATGCTCCAATCAAAAGACATAGAATAGCCGAATGGATAAGAAGGCATTACCTACACATATGCTGCCTACAAGAGACCCACCTCAGGACAAAAGACCTACACAGACTAAAAGTGAAGGGCTGGAAACAAATATTCCTAGCAAATGGACAGGAGAAAAAAAGGCTGGGGTAGCAATACTCATATCAGACAAAATAGACTTCAGAAGAAGGGCCATAAAGAGAGATCCAGAGAGGTCACTTCATAATACTCAAGAGAAGAATCCACCAGGAAGACATAAACATTGTAAATATATATGTACCCAACATAGGAGCACCTAAATACATCAAGAAAATCTTAGAGGACTTCAAGAAAGATATTGACAGCAACACAATTATAGTAGGGGATGTTAACACCACACTGTCAAAAACGGACAGATCTTCCAAACAAAATATCAGCAAAGATATTGTAGCATTGAACAATACTCTAGATGAAATGGACTTAACTGATATATACATAGAGCCCTTCATCCCAAAGAAAGTAAATACACATTCTTTGCAAATACATATGGAACATTTTCAAAGACAGACCACATAATAGGACACATAACAATCCTCAACAAATTCAAGAAAATTGAAATCATACCAAGCATTTTCTCCAACCACAAGGGACTGAAACTAGAAACCAACCCCAAGGGGAAAAACCCAAAACACTCAAAATCATGGAGATTCAATAGCATGCTATTAAATAATGAATGGGTCAAGAATGAAATTAGGGAAGAAATAAAAAAGTTTCTGGAAACAAATGAAAATGAACTCACAACAACCCAAAATGTATGGGACACAGCGAAGGCAGTCCTGAGAGGGAATTTCATAGCAATACAGGCCTACCTAAAAAAGATAGAAACATTTCAAGCAAAAAACTCAACCCTATGCCTATAAGAACTTGAGGAACAATGACAAAGTAAGCACAGAGGAAGGAGAAAGAAGGAAATAACTGAGATCAGAGCAGAATTAAATGACATAGAGACTAAAAGCACAATTCTAAGGATCAATGAATCCAGGAGCTGGTTCTTTGAAAAGATAAACAAAACTGACAAGCCTTTAAGCAGGCTCATCAAGAAAAAAAGAGGACCCAAATAAACACAATCAGAAATGAAAGAGGAGAGATTATGACTGACACCACAGAAATAGAAAGGATTGTAAGAAATACTATGAAGAACTGTATGCCATGAAATTTTAAAATCTAGGTGAAATGTGCAAGTTTTTAGAAAAATATTATCTTCCAAAACTCAATAAAGAAGAAGCAGAAAGCCTGAACAGACCAATAACAGCTGATGAAATTGAAGCAGTAATCAAAAAAGTCCCAACACACAAAAGTCCTGGACCAAATGGTTTCACAGGAGAATTCTACAAAGCATTTAAGGAAGAGCTAACCCCTATCCTTCACAGACTATTCGAAAAAATCTAAAATGATGGAAGACTCCCAAACTCTTTTTATGAAGCCAACATCATCCTAAAACCAGATAAAGACACAATAAAGAAAGAAAACTTCAGGCCCATATCGCTGATGAATATGGATGCCAAAATCCTCAACAAAATATTGGCAAACAGTATCCAACAATACAATAAAAAAATTATACACCATGATCAATTAGGTTTCATCCTAGGGATGCAAGGATGGTTCAATATTCACAATCAGTAAATGTAGTACATCACATAAACAAAAGCAAAGACAAAAATCACATGGTCATATTAATAGATGCAGAAAAAGCATTTGATAAGGTACAGCACCCATTTATGATAAAAAAAAAAAAACTCAGCAAAGTCGGAATACAGGGAGCATTTCTCAACATAATAAAGGCCATATATGAGAGACCTACAGCCAACATCATACTCAATGGCCAAAAACTAAAATCTTTTCCACTAAGATCAGGAACAAGACAAGGTTGTTCACTTTCACCACTTCTATTCAATATAGTATTGAAAGTCTTAGCCATGGCAATTAGACAAGAAAAGGAAATAAAAGGCATCCAAATTTTAAAGGAAGAAAGAAAAACTATCATTGTTTGCAGATGACATGATAATGGAGATAGAAAATCCTATAGACTTGGCCAAAAAGCTGCTCAACCAAATAAATGAATTTGGCCAAACAGCCGGATACAAAGTCAATATCCAGAAATCAAAGGCATTTTTGTATACCAACAATGAAACAGCAGAAGCGGATATCAAGAAAAAAAATCCCATTTGATATAGCAGAAGGAAAAATAAAATGCTTAGGAATAAACCTAATCAAGGAGGGAAAAGAACTGTATGCAAAATACTATACAACATTGAAGAAAGAAATCAAGGAAGACAAACAAATGGAAACATATACCGTGTTCATGGATCAGAAGAACTAACATCATCAAAATGTTCATACTGCCCAAAGAAATTTACAAATTCAATGCAATGCCTATTAAAGTACCAATGGCATATTTCACATAGAACAAACACTTCAAAAATTTGTATGGAACCAGAAATGACGCTGAATAGCTGCTACAATTTTGAGAAAGAAGAGAAAAGTAGGAGGAATCACAATACCTGATATTGAACTGTTTTACAAGTCCACTGTAATCAAAACAGCCTGGTACTGGCATAAAAACAGGCACATGGACAAGTGGAATAGAACAGAGAGCCCAGAAATAAACCCAAGTCTCTATGGTCAATTAATATTCGACAAAGGGGGCAGTAACGTAACATGGAGTAAAATAGCCTCTTCAACAAGTGGTGTTGGGAGAACTGGACAGCTATGTGCAAAAAAATGAAACTTGAGCACCAACTTACACCATACACAAAAATAAATTCAAGGTGGATAAAAAATTTAAATATAAGCTGTGACACCGTTAAAGCCCTAGAGGAAAACATAGGCAGGAAAAGCTCAGATATTTCATGCAGCAACATTTTTACTGATGTGTCCATTAAAGCAAGGGACATAAAGGAAAGAATAAATAAATGGGATCTCATCAAAATAAAAAGCTTCTGCATGGCTAAAGAAAACAGTAATAAAATAAAAAGACAACCAACTATATGGGAAAACATATTTGCCAATGATACCTCAGACAAGAGTTTAATCCCCAAAATATATAAAGAACTTACATGACTCCACTCTAAGAAGATAGCAACCCAATTAAAAAATGGGCAAAGGACTTGAACAGACACTTCTCCAAGGAGGACATACAGAAGATCCAGAGACACATGAAAAGATGCTCAATATCGCTTGCTATCAGAGAGGTGAAAATTAAAAACACAAAGAGATACCACTTCACACCAGTCAGAATGGCCATTATAAACGAAGCAACAAACAACAAGTGTTGGAGAGGTTGTGGAGAAAAGGGGACCCTAGTGCACTGTTGGTGGGACTGCAGACTGGTACAACCACTATGGAAGGCAGTATGGAATTTTCTATGAAAACTAAAAATGGATCTACCTTTTGACCCAGCAATCCCACTG